>MU106456.1:0-120144 GCA_012274485.2 Sinapis alba
CTTACATGTAAGTCTTCTCAGAAGACTTACAAAATCGCAGAAGACTTAAAAAACACGGAAGACTTAAATAGGCTATGAAGGTAAAAACGCATACACTTTTTTTTTTGGTCATAAGGGGCATGTTGTAATTTCACTACTCTTTTAGGTTACTTTTGCATTTGATTGATGTTTGGGTACACTTTTGTATTTGAATTCAAGTTTTAGATTGGTTTTGGCAATTTTCCCTTATAAGAAAGAACTACAAATCATTAATGAATCACTCAAAATATTACATATTTTAAATCTGTTGGAGTTGATTTTAATATCTACAACGAATAACACCACTTTAGATATTTATTTTGTCTATAAAAATTGTTAGATCATTTGCTAACTCACCCGTAGGATGGGCTGAATGCTAGTGAAAACAATAAATTATACATTACAAGTGAACACAATATTTCACTGAATAAATGTTTTCCTCTAGAAGAAAATACACAATAACTATTATAAACAAAAAAAAAACACTTCCAAATTTTAAAATATCAATACTCCTCCTTTATTGAGACTTACCATGGAGGGTTCTCTTGAGTTTTATCCTTTTCCTTCCAATATCAATACTACTAGTTGTGTCTCCATTAAACTCAATGATCGTAACTATCTTCTATACGACGAAGGAAAGGTGCGATTGAGTCTGCCGAACTTAGGAGAGAGATGTTGGTAATAACTTCTAGGTCGAAACCCAACTTCACCCAAGGGTCATGATAGGAGGGTTTTTATGATCTTGTCATTATTCACAACACCTAATTGCATCTTCCGAGTATCCATATTCCTGATATTGTTGCTAGACACAAAGTTATGAAACAATCTCTTAGCTTCCTCTGGAGTCTTGGTTTCAAAGTTCCCTTCGCTTGCCTTATCCAGCATCATATGATACTGCACATTAATACCCTTACAGAAGAATCTCAACAGTTGAACTTCTGTGAAACCATGATGTGGACAGTCTTTTTCGTACCCACTAAATCTGTCCCAAGAACTTCTGAACCCTTAAGTAGGTCCTTGAGAGAATTTCAAAATCTTATCCCTTAGCTCTTTAGTCTTCGCATCATCAAAAAAATTAGTCAGAAATGCAGTCTTGACATAGTTCCAGGTAGTGAGAGATTCTGGTGGTAGAAGTTTCAGCCAAACAACTGCATTCCCAAAGAGAGAATACTTAAATAACTTGCAGAGGAGATAGTTTGTAGTTACTTCCTGCTCCAGGATGCTAAACAAAAAATCTTCTAGTGTTTCAAGGTGGTCCACGGGATCTTCATGGGGAAGGCCATGAAAGGGGTGCTCAAGCACATGATTAAAGTATGCAGGTCTTATCTGGCTGTCGATCCCCTGAATTTTTCGAGGTTGAATTGCAGACCTGTTAACATAGAGCTGAGTAGGCTTGATCAATTCTGCTATCGATCGATGCGTAGGGATTACAACCTCCTCATCTTTCTTTGTTTTCCTGCAAATAGTATCGATCGATGGCAAAGTGTGGGCGTTGATCGACGTCATGATGTTAGTATCGGTCGATGGTGAAGTGTGGATGTCGATCGATGTCATGATGTCAGTATCGTCGACAGTGAAGTATTTGGTGTCGATCGATGCTCGCTTCTCTTTGTTAGAGATCACTTCTTGGAGGGTGTCGAGTGCCCTCGTAAACTTATGGATCATGCGCAAATCAGCAGGTTCCTTCTTTAAAGAACCCAAAAATCCTCTCTCCATTGCTTCCTGGTACAAATATGTATGTACCTGAAACAAAAGAAAAAAATTTATGTAAGTAAACTCATATAGAAAAATACCTAGACTAAATCAAACAAATTGAGTCTAATGGAGAATCCTTGCTCCCGGGCAATGGCGTTAAATTTGACAGGAGTGTTTCTATGTATTTCAATGCAAACTCTATCAAATTAACCCTACGAACTACTCTTGCCAAGAGAGGTCAAATTTTAGTATTTAGGGATCAAATCCACATGGAGCGTGGACACACAATAAACTCAATACAATCACGATTAAGCTAATAGATTAATAAGCAGTGAATAAACTATAGCAGATAATTGAGGGATTGGTAAATAAACAATAATAATAAATAACCAGATCTAGGGTTTCAAGCAAGTAGATTATAGAGGATAGAAGCTAAGAGTATTAATCATAGAACTCGATGTCCGATGTCTTAGCTCTTGTTTGTTGACACGGAAAGACCGTCGATCGATGGAAATGATCCAGCGTCCATCGATGTTCTCTTGAGTGCACTAAATTAACTAAATCAACTCTCGTTTGTGTCTAGCAACCTAGCTCAACAAGATTAATTCTGGTAGTAGACCATGCTCTCGCTTGCGCCTAACTATCCTATGATCATGGCTCTAGTTAGCTATTCTAGAACACAAGCAATAAAACACAATTCTATTGATAGATCTAATAATCACCCTAGCAGTTCTATTGTTTGGCTAATCCATCAATACTATTAATAAACCCTAGACCTAACAAGAGATCTACTCAGACATGATATTTGTCACATAAATCATAGATGAATAGAATATATATAATATAAAGAACCAAAAGGGTTCCAGGAGGACTCTGAAGGAGTTTCTCCCTTCTATCCTAACCCTATAATAATGAATAAAAGAAAGCTTGATAAGTTGTAAGCATAGCCGTTAACAATGGCTTAGAAAACATATAAATAGGGTTTAAGTCGTCCAAGGGAATTCTGGTAATTTTTGATGGCTTATGGGCTTAAGTCGGCCATAAAACAAGTCGAACCTGTCTTCTGGGATCACCATTGATCGATGCCAAGTCTGTGCTGTCGATCGACACCCATTCATCTTTTCAACAGGTTCCTCTCGCGAGGCAGACCGACCACTTTTCAGTAAAACAAGCATAACTTTGGCTCTAGAATCCTGATTGACCTCAAACTGATTGCATTGGAAAGCTAACTCAAAGTTCCATCTGATTTCGAAATATCAGCACAATCTCACCGTGGAATTGTCTCCATCCATAGCTAAACATCTGATGCATATATGCAGTTCTGCTTCTCTAAAAGCTCTGAAATCACTAAAGTTCTCCAGAACGTACCTGAACCTGAAAATATTCTAAAACGTACTCCAAAAACATTTAATAGACTCTAAATAGAACTGATATCATGGCACAATAATGGTAAATATCAGGTCCTATCAGATCACATAGAAAGAGCAAGGAAATTATCATACGTTAAAAACCATGTCCTTAAACACATATACAAACATGCCTGTAAACATTACATAATGCATTATACGGGTGATGTGATGCTAATATATAGCCTAATACAAGCCAACAGAAACAACGATATCTTAAACACAAAACAACATATATGTCAGATATTTTGTGAGAACATCTGCAACACCAAAATAAAAATATAAAAATTGTAACTATGACACAAGAAAAAAAAAAGAAATGACTTGGCTTAGACATAATCAAATTTGTATAAGTCTTTTTTCAAGCTTGAAAGTTTTGTATAGTGGCTGTAACTTTTATGTCAAGCTTAAAATTTCTATGAGCTATTGGGTAAACATGTTTTATAAGTTTATACTACGAAATTGGAACGATGGAAGAATAAAAAGCTTTTGTGTTTTTTTTTTGTTAGTATATGTAGGGTTGATGTGTCAATTTGTTTTGTTTCTATTGGCAACTCATTTTTTATTTATTTCCTAGTACTTGCTTTATTATAGTATTGACTAGCGGTTTTTCCGCGCTTCGCGCGGTATTTTGTATATTTAGTTGCTTATAGTTTCTATATGTGTGTTGATAGTAGTTCGTTAGTTTTATATGTTCCAGAGTCTATGTTGTTAAGCATAAGTTTGTGGTAGGGAAAAGGGCTATTTCATACCCAATGTATCGTGATATGTTCAATTCATACCCGATTTATATTATTGTGCAAAAACATACATGAACTTTCGAAAATTTTAAATAACATACATGATGTTTATTTTTTTGGCGAAATCATACACCAATCGCCACATCAGCTGTCATATATCTAATTTTGCTGACGAATATGCCACATACACATATTTTGCTAAAACAAATTTATAAAAAAGTTTTTTTGGAAAATATAAAATTTATAGATTTATATTATTTAGTAAAATTAATAAAATTGATTAAATAATAAAATTTAATCTCATACTAGAGATATATTCATAAATTTTATGATCTTATCATAATATACTCCGATATAACCCAAATCTGGACGATCTATGGTTACTTTATGGGTTTTGGAATGTGATACAAAACTGACCTAAACCCTATGTGTTATATTCGATCACAATCCATACTTACAAAAATATCAGTATATGGATTATCAGACGTTTTACAAAATAAACCAAAATCCAAAAACCCAATATGAATCTCACGAGTACCCGAACACTAGATTTAAATAACTTATGATATAAATTTATTATATAAAATTTATGAATATATCTCTTATATAAGATTAAAACTTTATTATTTATTTTATTAAAAAAAAACATTTTACTAAATTATATAAATTTATAAAATTTTAGATTTTCTAAAAAAATATTTTTATAAAAAGACTATAAATTTAGGATGTAAATTTATTATATAAGATATTCGAATATATCTTTTATTTTTATTGTGAAAAAATCATAAAATTTTATGAATATATCTCTAGTATAAGATTAAATTTTATTATTTAATTAATTTTATTTAATTTATTAAATGATATAAATCTAGAAATTTTATATTTTCCAAAAAAATATTTTTATAAAACAACTATTTTGATTTTCGTATAAAAATATACATGTGGCATCCTTGTCTGCAAAATTAACTGACGTATCATCCACGTCATCAAAATTAGATGACGTGGCAGCTAATGTGGTAATTAGCATATGATTTCGCCAAAAAAATAAATATCATGTATGTTATTTGAAATTTTCGAAAGTTCATGTATATTTTTGCATAGTAATATAAATCGGGTATGAATTGAACATATCACAATACATCGGGTATGAAATGACCATTTCCCCGATTGTGGTAAGTAAGGTGTTTAGAGATTAGGTTGACTTGGATGCTAATCTACTTATAAAAATTGGCTGTTTGGTTGTGTTTTTGGAACATCTTGATTTATATTGTGAATGCGTAGCTGCGTTAAATGGGAGTGCGTAGAAAAGTTGAAGTGTGTAGAAATTTTCGTTGGTCACTTAGTTTTACAGATAAGTGTGAATGACTTTTAGTGTTTGAGCTTTGTTTTGTATGTGTCAATGATACATTTTCTATTTTTTTTTGGAAATTGTTGTGGTCTGATATATTCAATAAAGATGGTGTTTATAAATATTAAATTTTATGTTTCAATTTTTAGTTTTGTAGTAGTTTACATTGTTATCAAGAATCATTTACACTGCAGGGCAGTTTACAAGTTTTAATTACAGGATAAGGCAGTTTCTGCTACCTAGACAGTTTATTGAGTGAGTGGACGTAACGTGGCCCACAAAAAGGTAATGATGTTGTTTTCTAGTTTGTTAAGTTGCATTTAGTTAGATTTTTTAAAATTTAAAATAAAAGGTGGACCCAATGAGAAAATAAACCAGATTAAATTAGCGGACTTGAGGAGAGTTTATGTTTTCGATTTTTTTTATTTCTTGTATCTTTACCCGAGGTAACAAAGAAAAGAAAAGGTGACTACAAGAGCGATAGCTTCGAAGTCGCCGGTGGAGTTTCAGATTCAGTTTGACGACGGTGGAACGAGAAGACAAGTAACGAGCAACGATGTCGAGAAGAAGGAGCCTACGTGGGAAAGAGAAAGCCGACGTTGAGCACGACGGTGGTAAGTTTGAAAATCTGATTTGATTTTGTTGGGGTTAGTAATCGATTGTTGTTCTTCCCATGTAGGACCGGGTGACACATCAGAGTTTGAGGATGTGAAAGGGGGGCTTCCGCCGCGGCTGTTTGCTACAGATCGGTATCGAGCGAGCGGGTGAACATGTATTCGACGGTAGATTACTTGTTAGCAGTGAGAGACGCGCTTGACGGAACCCTGGAGATGGCGAAACTGATGGGGTCTTGTTTCGAGGGACTAGGCAAGTAGTAACAACGAAAAAATACGAGATGTGGCATGTAATTGTGGTAAACCGCTGCGATTTATTTTGGTGGAATTTGGGGAAGTAAAATGTTTGTCGTGTGGACATGGTTGATGTACATGAGCGTTGGTGTACAGGGGATTAGTGTGCACATGTTTGATGAGTAGGTCTAGAGTATGTGCGTACACCTAGGCATGTACACAATATTTGTTAGTGTACACATGTACTGTGGTTACATGTAACTCATGCTTATGTACATGAGCGCTTGTGTACATGTGGATTTAAAATAGTGTGTACAGTTTTGTTTTTTGTTTTTAATATTTGCACAACTAGTCTTTTATTTTTCAACTATTTATAATTTGACCCTCTAAGTTGCTGATTTTTACAATAGCTTTTCAATTTGGCTCCACACTTCTAATTCTACAAAATAATCCTTATTTTTTGAAGATTAGTATGCAAATGCATATTAAAGTGTTTATTTTGAAGTATTTGATGTGTACAATATACGACGTAAGTTGTACAAAATGTTTATTTTGAAGCCATTTGGTGTGTACACTATACGATGTCATATATTATTTGTTATCCACATGTACAATGATGCACATGTACATAAATTAATATGTACAATAATACATGAACGTCATATAGTTTCACTATCCTCGTATACATAAACATTATAAATGTAAATCTTCCAACTTAGAGCAATACCAATTTACGATAATACATGAACGTTATATTTTTTCGTAAATTGGTATTGCTCTAAGTTGGAAGATTTACATTTATAATGTTTATGTATATGAGGATAGTGAAACTATATGACGTTCATGTATTATTGTACATATTAATTTATGTACATGTGCATCATTGTACATGTGGATAACAAATAATATGTGTACGTCGTATAGTGTACACACCAAATGGCTTCAAAATAAACATTTTGTACAATTTACGTCGTATATTGTACACATCAAATACTTCAAAATAAACATTTTAATATGCATTTGCATACTAATCTTCAAAAAATATGGATTATTTTGCAGAATTAGAAGTGTGAAGCCAAATTGAAAAGCTATTGTAAAAATCTGCAACTTAGAGGGTCAAATTATAAATAGTTGAAAAATAAAAGACAAGTTGTGCAAATATTAAAAACAAAAAACAAAACCGTACACACTATTTTAAATCCACATGTACACAAGCGCTCATGTACATACGCATGAGTTACATGTAACCACAGTACATGTGTACACTAACAAATATTCTGTACATGCCTGGGTGTACGCACATACTCTAGACCTACTCATCAAACATGTGCACACTAATCCCCTGTACACCAACGCTCATGTACATCAACCATGTCCACGACAAACATGTTACTTCCCCAAATTCTACCAACAAAAATCGCAGCGGTTTACCCCAATTACATGCCACATCTCGTACTTTTTCGTTGTTACTAATTGCCTAGTCCCCCGAAACAAGACCCCATCAGTTTCGCCATCTCCAGGGTTCTGTCAAGCGCGTCTCTCACTGCTAACAAGTAATCTACCGTCGAATACATGTTCACCCGCTCGCTCGGATACCGATTTGTAGCAAACAGCCGCGGCGGAAGCCCCTCTTTCACATCCTCAAACTCTGATGTGTCACCCGGTTTACATGGGAAGAACAACAATCGATTACTAACCCCAACAAAATCAAATCAGAATTTCAAACTTACCACCGTCGTGCTCAATGTCGGCTTTCTCTTTCCCACGTAGGCTCCTTCTTCTCGACATCGTTGCTCGTTACTTGTCTTCTCGTTCCACCGTCGTCAAACTGAATCTGAAACTCCACCGACGACTTCGAAGCTATCGCTCTTGTCTTCACCTTTTCTCTTCTTTGTTACCTCGGGTAAAGATACAAGAAATTAAAAAAAAAATTGAAAACATAAACTCTCCTCAAGTCCGCTAATTTAATCTGGTTTATTTTCTCCTTGGGTCCACCTTTTATTTTAAATTTCAAAAAATCTAACTAAATGCAACTTAACAAACTAGAAAACAACATCATTTACCTTTTTGTTGGCCACGTTACGTCCACTCATTCAATAAACTGCCTAGGTAGCAGAAACTGCCTTATCTTGTAATTAAAACTTGTAAACTGCCGTGCAGTGTAAATGATATAACAACATGTCGATTTTATTTATCGATTCTCTTTGGGAATTAAATTATTATTGCTTGGCCAGTTTAGGTTTGGGTTTTGGTCAAGTGGTTAATATGGTTGGCTATAACAGACGATCGGTCCACGTCCTGTCATTAGTCGGAAGACATTCCAAATTCAGGTCAGGCGGTGTGGTAACCAGTCCTCTTTGTAGCACTAAGTGCGTACCTCCTGAGGATGGCCGGATCAGCCGATAGGATATATCAAAATATATACATAACATGTGTCATTTCAGAGCCATCTTGTCATAGAATTTGTATATTTATTTTTTATTTGGATCATTTACATATGGGCTTATATTCTTTGTTTTGGGTTTCAGTTGAATGTCTAAGGTAATGTTGTATCTAGGAACAAAAGTTTTAGATATTGGTTCAGTTTGATTTTTCTGTTTTTAAGATTTAGAAATTAGGATCTATTCGGGAATTTAGAAAATTTGGTTCGATTTAGTTTGGTTATTTCAATTTCCAGTTCGATTAGGATAAAAAAAGCTGTCGAGATAATTTCAGGTGCAGTTTGGTTTCATTTAGATTTTGTTTTTTGGTTAATCTGGGTTATAAGTTCATATTTTTGTTAAATTTCAGATTTTCAGATTTCGGAAAAAATATCAGATAGTTCATATAACTTTAAATATTCCAAAGAAAAAGATATTCAGTTAGTTAGAGTTATAAATAATTTTTAATTTTATTATTTAAAATAAAATAATTTAAATTTATCTGACAAAAAGAATTTGAGTAATTAGGTTTATAAGTAGTCTTTAAAAATATTTTATTAATTTGCAACTAAATAGTTAATATTTATAAATATATAAATTATATTATAGAAATTCAAGTATTCATTTGACTATGATTCAGTTCTTATTTGGTTTCGTTTTTTAGTTCTAAAATTATAAAATATATTCAGATAATTTATAGTATTTAAACCCAAAATAAATTTTGTTTTTGTTTCTGTTCGTTTTTTTTGGTTTCAGATTAATGTGCTACATTTCGTAGGTGGATTCAAGGTTGACATTTCCGAAATACAAAACAATTGCTATGAGGGAGTCACCTAAATGACAGTTCTTTTCCCCTAAAATTTTGACCTAAATGATAGCCGAGGAACCTATTTACTAAAAATGTTCTCTTTCTTCTAGAGAAAGGAGATGCGATCTTAATTCTACTACTTCTTCTCATTGGCGTTAGAACTAAATTCTTTTTTAGGTAAGCCACTTTCTGTGCTGTTCTCTTCTTCACTTTTAGTGTTGTAGCAGAAGCAACTTGCTGAGTTGGATCTACTACCTCAAAGCTTTGATTATGTCTACTCCAACGAGAAGCAACTTGTCCTCCTCCTCTTGTCTTTGCCATTTCTGAAATTGATAAGCAAAGAACAAATTCAATCAAAATAAAATCATCAAAATCAAAATCGAACCGAACATCACAAACTTGGACATGCATGTTAACATAAACTAAGAATAGAAACCCCAAATCAGCAAAATCACAAACTTGCACATGAATCAAAATCGAAACCCAAATTCAAAATCGAAACCTAAAATCAAAATCGAAACCTAAAATCACAATCGAAACCTAAAATCAAAATCGAAACCTAAAATCAAAATCGAAACCGAACATCACAAACTTCGACATGCATGTTCACACAAACTAAGAATCGAATCGATGAGATACCTATCAAAATCAGAACAAATGAAATCATAATTGAATGGAGGAAACTTTCTAATCGAAAATCATAATCAAATCGATGAGATAGAACTCTCGGGATTTTCTTCGAAACTATGAAGAACAAAGGTTTTGTTTCTAGGGGAATGTGAAGAGAGTGAAGAGAAAAGGGCTTCGATTTTAACTTAAGTACTTGTCGACTAAAATTTAATATATTTTTCATATACTATAGCATTTATTTTTTGATCCGCAATGGTAATGTGCCTCCACTTACCAAACTAACGCGACTAAATTTTTTTTATTTTCCCACGATTACAAACATAACGTTTAAACTTTATAAACGCTATTAGGAAGGCTAGTGTTGGTATACAATAGCAGAAATGTTAATACCCACATTTCTTGTAGTGATGACTATGATATTCTTCATATAATATGTTTAAAGACAAAAATACCCTTCATATATTTTCATTCTCACTTGAATTTCTAATATCATCTTATCTTTTGCAACTATTTTTTTCTCCAAAATATACAGCGATCTTTGTTCACTTTCTTTTACCTCATGATCAATTACAAGATTATGGTATTCTTGAAAAATGAGTAAGAAAAAAGAGCTTATCATATTGCTATTGAATTTTACTTTCTTCATTTTTTCTGCTGTCACTATCATTATCCGAGTGACATAGAAGCACACAATTATTTCGCACACCAGACAGTCATCTGATCCAATAATTGTCCATTGTTCGATTACTTTTATTCACATCTTTGTTTGGGTTATTGGTTTTGGTAATCTTTGATATATGTGGTTTAAGAAACAAAAAATGCATATAGAACATTTGGACACGATAAATAGTGTACATTGTGTTGTACTATTCTATTTGAGAAACATAGAACATAAATAGTTTCCTAAATGTTTTAAGAGAATATGAATATGATAGGACCATTATATTTTGGTAGATGATGTTTTTGTATGAGGTATTCTTGTATCATTCTTGACAATAAAGAGTACATTATTGCATGAATTTAGAAACCACATTGTAAAAAAAAAGCATGCATCAAATCATATTCAATGCATTATACCTTACAAAATATAAATATAATAGAATGCATTCTCATTCTCTTTCTCTTCTTACTCCTTTTTCTTCTCTTCATCCTCTTATCACTTTTCTTTATTTTTTCTCATCATCCTCTTCATATTTCTCCTCCTCCTATGTCACCATCAATTATTATAAAAGATCCAATCTCGTCTTCTCCTCCTCCACTGTCGCCATTCGTCATCTCCTCACCTATTTCCACCGTTTCTTCTTTTCTTACATCTCTCATGGTGGTTTTTATTTATTCTCCCGCTGTCTCTTCTTCACCTCCATCTCATGTACTAATAAAAATATTTCCTTCACTGCCATCAAATATATCTTCTTCTCTGCCGATGTCTGTTACTAAAAATGCTAGAAGAAGATGAATAGTTTACTGTTTTATGTTCTATTCTATTATAGAACTATAGAATATAACTGTAACGCACTATATGTTATATGTTATATGTTGGTATGCTATAACTATGAATAAATTATTCTAGATTATTTGTTTAATAACTATATTATAGTATAGCTTATCAGTTATACATAGAGCGTTTGTTGCACTGTCATGCACGGAAAAAACATTTGGTCCACTTCGAGCAAGATTGTTATATCAATCAATTACTTTATTATATGATTGCTTTGTGAATTTTTTGTTCCACTATGTTTATTCAGCTAATTCACCCAATTAAATGGCGTGTGTTACAGAAAAAATTATGTTTTTGTAACAGTTAAATGAATGAAAAATTTGGATTTATTAAAAATTATAAGTTTGAAAATTAAATATCCATGTACTTTCTAATTGGAAAGATGAATTAACTGGCACTTAGAGAGCATAGATTTATTTTTGGTTATATTGATAAAATTTGTATAAATTTATAAGTTTTTGATTAGAAAGCACATTATTTAAAAGTTGTATATTATATGTTTTACCTAAATCTATATAAATCATTTATTTTAGTATTTTGTTTGTTCAGTACATTAAAAATTTGGTGGTGTGAAATATTTCTACTTCTGCGGCACCTGATGTATTTAGTTTAAATATTTAAGCTTTTGAAACGATTATAAATGTTTGTTACCACAATTTTCATCTCTTTTGAAATGATTATAATATACAAAAATTGTAATGAAAAATTGGAGTATAAGATAACTAAAATCGAAATGAGATACTTACATATGAATCTGATAAAATAATTATCAGTTACTTCCTGGAAACTACCATAAATTAGTTACGTGAATAAATTATTTGACGTGTATATGCAAGTCAATTTTTAAAAGTTTGATATCTTTCAAAATCTTAAATTCATGTTTGAAGAAAAATAAAATGATATTTGGTATTGGGAAAGCTTTAAGATAAACAAATTTATTTATAAGAGTACATTGTTCATAACAATGGAGTTGACGTTAAAACAGTTTAGGTTAAAGCTTTTTTGGTTAATTTGTTAGTTACAAATGGGGATATTTAGAAGATCCTAAATATACCAATTTATTTATATAATCAAGGAAAAAATTGTTAACCTGTTCATATATGAATGATATTATCGAATGATACCTTGGGTATATAGTGTATATTTGAAATCAAAATTAAATAATGTATATTTGAAAACCAAAATCTACATTTTCTTAACCTGTACAAAATCTCGCCCTAAGCCATTGAAATATGTAATATCTTTTGTTAAAAATCTGGGTATATTTTTTGAATCAAATAGTATTGATATCTTGGATATCTTTTTGTTACATGCATATTAATAGGAATTCACATTAAATTTGTTACCCATATTGTTACCTACATAATTAAAAATTTCACAAACCATATCGTGATTCACAAATTATTTATTATAATTGAATCAATATATTTGAAAAATATATATTATATCATGTCTTATACGGGAACAATGATTTGAATTTTTAGTTTATAATTCGAGTAAAATATTTTAGATAAAAAACATGATATACCAAGTTTTAAGAAAACTTGATGGTTTGTATTAGCATGAATATATTATAATATAACATCATTATTTTTCATATTTTCTAAGGTCGCAAAATATCATCTGCAAAACTGTTTGAATGAATTGTTCAAAACATATTTTACATACTACATCCAAAACTCTTACATAAACCGGATTTCATTTTTTATGGTGATTTTTTAAAAACATGAAGAAAATATACAATAAAAAATAAGCTCATATTTAAACATGTGAAAGTTAGACTATATATTATTTATATTAAGATAATTAGATGACATGTGTAATTTAGTGTTGCAACTTCACATGTATAAAAGTTATATGGATTTCTTTAGTGTATCACCTGATATCTGAAGGGACTAAAATTTCATATGGACCAATTGGTCAAAAAGAAATCTACAACCTCCTAAAAATTTACGTAGACCAATAAGTTAAAAATTATGATTTTGCCATTAATAAAAGTGTAACATAAGCCATTGGATCATTTCATCTATATTTAATCCGAGTCACACGATTTTAAACGTCTCTCATTTTATCTCATTTTATCTCTTTATTTTTCTTTAATCACAACCACTCACATCCACACAATTTGATCTCATTCTCTCATTCGACTAGGTACAACTAGTATAACTCTTACAACTAAACATGTTAAAAAATTGTTTAACTGATATATAAATATTATAATTTACACTTGAAATAAATAAATAAATATTCTAATTGGTATATAATGAAATTTTTTATCTATTTTATTTGAGTTTTTTATTTTTTTTTATATTAAATTATTACATTATACTCTTAATTTTACATTATATACTTTATACTTTTAAGGTTTATTAACTATATTAGCTATATTATTATGATAAACCAACATTGAATATACTTTTACAAAGCTATAATGGGAAAATATTGGTACAACCCCTAAACTAGACAAATAAATAATTGATATAATTTTTTATCATATATTAGATAAGTATTACTGGTACAACTTTGAAATTTTAGAAATTGACAAAACTAATTTGGTATTCTATATGTAAAAACAATCAAATATCTCAATTAGTATGTACTCAGAAAATTTCTCTCCATTTAATTTGAAGTTTTGGAAAAATAAAATTACAGTTATTACACAAATCCATATGTTTACATGATTTAACATATACTTTTAAAGTTTGTTAATTTGTTTGTACACATAATTTTTGGAAAACATACATGAAATGTATTTTTATAAAATTAATGATTTCATTGTTACCGGGCTAAGATATGTAAACATACATAAGTGGTACAACTGAGGTAAATGTATTTATTATGTGGTACAATTAATATTTTTGATTTCACAACCGAAGTACAACTATGCACAAACTGGTACAACTCAACAACTAGTACAACTATGTACAGTCGGTACAACTAGAAAACTAGTACAACTATTTGTTATTTTATTTAGTATTATTTTAAATGTGGATCACGTTTTAAATGTGTATCATGTTTTAAACATTGTGGTTGAACACAAATATTGAGTAGTTGTACTAGTTGTACTATTCTTAAATATTATTGCTTAGTTGAATATGTTGTATTAGTTGTACCAAAGTACATGTACATTTAATCTAAACATAATTTTTCATAAGGAATATAAGTTTCAAAAGATACAAAAGTTTTAATAGTTTCAAAAGCTATATAAAAAATAAGTCTAACATCAAAAAGAACATAAATTTTAATACTAAAAGAAACATAAGTTTTATAAGGAACATAAGTTTTCAAAAATAACTCCAAAAGCTATCAAATTGACAGAAAAGAGACTTTAATTGAACCTGATTAAAACAATAAAACATTTTACAAAATGATTTCAAATTTAATAGTCTACCATTCTTAGTGTCTCTTTTGTCATTCGTTGCCTTGTGAATCTCCATTGTTAGATTCAGTCTCCTCATTGTCTTCTGCCATGACGTGGTTCCCAACCTGCTTGGTTGGATTCGACAAGGACCCTCCGTCCTTCTATTTCTTTTTCTTTTTCTTCGTCACTGGTGAGTCGCTCTTACTCGTCACCGACTCCTTTTTATTCTTCTTCAGGTGACTCGTGTTTTTGGAGCTATGGTTGAAGACTTTTCAGGTTTCATATCTATTTTCTTGGCCTCAAGAACAAAAAAAATGAAGATGATTTTTTTCGAAAATAGTAAAATTAGTATAACTAGTACAACTTGTAACAAATCATTATCCAAATCAAATATTATTAAAAATATACAATTCATGTATTTGATACATGCAAACGAAGGAAGATTAGACCAATATGTCTTATTGGTTCTACATCATATTCTTTTCTACCATCTTCATACGCTGAAAACAAAATAAGATAACTATAACCATATTAATTCCAAAGTTGTACTAGTTATAAGCATTTTTTATTTATATCAGTTTTATTGGTTATACTCAATTTATGTGTACTAGTTATACTTATTTTAGTTGTACTAGTTGTACTTAATTTGAGTTGTACTAGTTGTACTTATTCGAGTTGTACTAGTAATATTTTGCGTTCTTCTTTATCTTGAATCTAGTACATAAAAGATGAAATTTGATAATGGCAAGATATAATTGATTAAATATGACTATGGATTAATCGATTTGGGATAAGAAAGAGAAAAATTGTGGATAGTTGAAGATTTTTTTTTATTTTGTTTTAAGGGACAAAAAACTATTGATGTTAAAGAAAAGGGAAGAAGAAGAAGATTTGAGGTGGTTTGTTGGGTTGGATTTCGTATCTGAATCTGAGTCAAATTCTGGGTAGGATAGTAATAGCATGAATTAGTAAATATGTTTAAATTCTTAAGGTTTTTAGTTATTTCATTTAGATTTCTATTTAAAATTAAATGTAAAAGAAAAAAATGTGCATAGGTCTATTTGAGAATTTTTGGTCCTCACTTGGTCTATTCTAGATTTGATCCTATCTGAAGTACATTTATATATAACATTATTAAATAGTGGTGTGAGGTTAGTATGAAGTTAGTATAGAAAATGAATCTATACTATTAAAAAGGTTATAGAATGATGGTTAAAACATTTGAGGTCAATAAACAATAATGAGTTTTATTAAAATGTTATAGGATATTATTTGGTTGCTATAATAAGGGTTAGTTATAACATTTAGTTGTATTTTATAGGTTGGACTAAAAATGAACATGTGCAATAAAAAGAAGATATTTAGGTTGGTTCTATTTTAATAGTATAAATATTATTATAGAGTAGTAGTATACATTTATTATAGAGAAATTGTCTAGGATGGCATTTTTTGATTATTTTCACAAAAATATTCCCCAAAGAGGAAAATAATCAAAATGTTTCATTAAAGAGTTATATATACATTTATAACTCTAGGGTTAACTAATCTAGACTTAGGGTTTAGATTAAGAGGTGGGATTTGGGGGGTGGATTTTAAATATTAAAAAATAAAAAATAAATATTAAAATATTTAAAATAAAAAAGACTATTTTGGTCATTTTTAGGTCTATTTTGTGATAAAAACTTAAAAAGTGCTATTTGAGAGAATTGCCCTATATTATATCATTATTATTTACTTAAATTTCTTTTAAAAATGTCACAATTTGGCAAATTCACCATTTATATTATGTTTGGTTCAGTATGTCATGAATCTATCTTGTTTATTTTAACCAGAAGGAAAAACTGATGAAGGTTCTTGAAGAAGATCTAGTGATGATGAAGGTTCTTGAAGAAGATCTAGGTATTACCATTACGTATTTGCTCAAAGATGATGAAGTTATTCTCGTCAACAAAAGCCATTCAACTAAATAATTTAAGAATAAATTTATTTGAACAAGGTGAAACAGATTTACACACATGACTTGATGATCATATTTTTTTCACATATACGAAGCTAATTTTTTTTTTTTTTTTTTTTTTGTGAAAGACGATGCTAGTTATAGGAAGAAAGCATCTCCGGGACAGTACATTTTCGATCAGCTGAATAAAATATTTGAAACACCGACTAGATGTGGTTGCCGGGACCGGGGTGAATTCTTCCTTTCGCCGGCAGTGAAACGCTGCGGTCTACACGACTCTTGATCTCGCTGATGAACTTTTTATCCCAAACACCATCTCCTATTTCTTTCCCAACACGACAAAACTTTAAATACTAATTGCCCAGAAAATGAAAATCGAATGGAAAAAAGAAGCTTGTGGTGATTGGAAACTTACTTGTATTGGGAGATCTATAATCGATTGTTAACCGAGACAATACTGTGTTTGATGAAGCAAAGAACAAGAGAATCATCAAAATGCTTAACCGAACCACGTACATTTTTTTGTTTTGTTTGGAGTTTCTTTTTCTTGTCTAAACTTGTTTTATAAATTTTGTAATTTCTAAAGTCGTGTATTTATTTATATGTAGAGAACATGCCCTAAGCTTACGTGGGTTACATCGTCAATTTTGAATTTAGCATATTGGTTTTGACTTGGTAAATTCTTTGAACACGTAAATTAGTAGATTTATATACTTGTTTGTAGAAGATTTTATGTTGACTATTGAATTTCTTGAACGAATCTGAAATTGGTCCAACGTATTTCTCCCCGTCTTGCGACGAACAAGTGGAAGTACAAAATTACCAATACAACCATAAAAGGAGAAATAATGTAAAAAAAATAAAAAGGACCAATCTCACTAGTAAAGAAAGTTATTTTTCAAAAAAAACAAAAACGAAAAAAAAAAAAAAATACTTTTGTTATTTATTGTTAAAAATACTAAACTATTTTAAATCTAATTTTAAAACAAATAAATCTTAAACCTTAAATTCAAATACAATATAGTTATATTTATATAATTTAGTATTTACATATATTTCAAAATTGTTTTTAATATTTATATTTACTTAATTTGTAATTGTAGATAGATGTATATTTGTTTTATACCATTTATTTAATAATGTTATTTAATAACTTTTTTATCTTTATGTTTATTTTGGAACAAAAACTTGTTTTTAATGATATCTGATTTTTTTAATTAGAAAAGATCATATGAAACCATTCTCTTTTTTTGGTCAATAAAATTCATTAGAAAATGAGATAAATGTTTAGCTCGTTAAGATCATCTCCAATGTATACCTCTATATTTTCTTCTAAAATATAAATTTCTATTATAGAGGCGGATTTGCCTCAATGTATGCTTCTATAACATAATTTCTTTATTTTAGAAGAAAATATAAAGGGATGTTACTTTTTGTCTATATATTTTCCCCTATATATAAATGAACTCTATGATAGAAACACACTTTGGAGCAATTTCACCTCTATAATAGAAATTCTCTATTAAAATATAGAGATGAAAGTAGAGGTGGATTGGAAATGGTGTAAGAGCATGTTGCAATGAGTGGATCTGAATGTAGTTTTTTTCTAAGGAATCAGCTTGACTATTCTCCGTCCTAGGTATAAAAGATAAAAAGACATAGACGAAAAGAGCAGAGATAGTCAATATCTTTGGTCACACCGTAGATTTCTTTGTCTTGCAGTTCACCATTGATTACTCTAATAGGAGCTTGGAGATATCAAGAAAAACTTTAGTGTCGAGAGCCGATCTGATAGTCCTAGGTATAAAAGATTAGAAGACATAGACGAAAAGAGCAGAGATGTCAATATCTTTGGTCACACCGTAGATTTCTTTGTCTTGCAGTTCGCCATTGATTACTCTAATAGGAGCTTGGAGATATCAAGAAAAAATTTAGTGTGGAGAGCCGATCTGATTGCTAAAGCTTATGCCATTAACGGCGAGCTTACATAATCTGCTGCATGTGACCCTTTATGTCCGGTAGAAGTTTCTCGATTCTTGAAAACCCAGATTAGCCTACCCGATAAGAAGATTTGTCTCAAGCTGAATCCGTGTAATACTGTGTGCTATATAGGCTTTGCGGTCCTTGTGGTCTCTGATCTTTACTTCTCCTCGGTGGGGGTTGCTTTGGTTCCTTGTTTCGGTGTGCTAGACTCCACTCTCGAGCTGATTTTATGCCCTTCGATACAATTTTTTCCTGAAAAAGATGTCTCTGTTCAAAGAGAAGTTGATTCTTCACTGTCCAGCTAGCCTAAAAGATCCAAAGAAAAATATTTGTTGCTATTCCTAAAAGGGAGAGACAAAAGATTTTCCGGAAATTTACAAGATCCTCCGTGAAATTGGTCACTACAAATATGTGAGCTGTACGGTGTAGTGATACGTACTGCCATACACGTAGAGCAAAAGGGTAGTTGAAGAAGATGTGAGGTATGTTTTCTAATGCTCCACATCTTAGACAAGAATCCTCCTCTGACACACCTCTTATGCGTAGGTTTTCTTTTATACGAAGCGCTCTCTGAATGATTGACTAGATGAAAACTTTGATTTTTTGGGAGTAGACCCCATACCATACATCATTGATCCAGTTGAAGTCGTTCGGTCCTGTTAGCAAGATAGGTTCCTGATTCGTTTCCATCAGGGAAGCAGCTGGGTTGTACCCTTATTTTGTTGAGTAAATGCCTGACTTGAGTGGGTGCCAGATAAACACATCCTCTGCTCGATGTTGGCTCGGTCTCAGCGAGAGGATTATAGAGGAGAAGTCATGGAGAACTTACTAAATTATATTTGTGTTCCATTTTAAGTATGTAGTGAGTAGGTTTGAAACCCTGAAGTCTCTGGTTTCTTCAGTTAAGGGACCAAAAGGCAGAGTCTTCCGTGGAAGAGAAATCCAAGACTCGTGCCACACTTTTATTTTTAACCTGTTTCCAATTGCTTTCCCTACGTTTGACTTCAGGAGGTCGTTGCCATGAATTATTCGACACAAAACATGTGAGAACGATGGTGGTGCTGAGCATTCGAGAAAGCTTTTATTGCGACAATATTTCATGTGAGAATTCTAGCAAATAAGCTTTCAGGCTTTGTCAATATTTGCCATGCTAGTTTTTCTGAAAGGGTCTGGTTGAAGATTTGAATGCCCCTGAAATCCAATCCCCCCCCCCCTATGAATTTTCCTTTGCTAGATTAGTTCAAGACACCCAACACATCTTTTTGTTGTTTTCATCCCACTAGAACCTGGTTAAAGCTGATTGGATTATTTTGCATAGGCTAATCGGGAGCTTGAAGCAAGTCATAAAGTAGGATGTGATGGCTGTAAGAACCGACTTAAGCATGGTCATCTTTCCTGCCTTGGGTAGGAAGCGCGTAGACCAGGTTGCTGCTCGTTGTCTGATCATGTCTACAATTGAAGTAAGCAGTTTTTTTTTCCTTACTGTGTCCATATTTTTCAGACAGTCCAAGGTATTTTCCGATCTCATCGTCCTTTTGAATTCCTAGTTTCTGCTTCCTTTATGTCATTTAACGTTTTCGCAGAGAAATTTGTAGATGACTTGGAAGTATTTATCTTCTATCATGATGCCATTTCATAATCATGTAGGATAACATTTAGGGACTTGCAGATTTGTGGAGTAGAGTGACAAAAGAACATTATATCATTTGCAGAAAAGAGACGATTTACTCTGGAGCTTCCCCTTGCCACTTTGATTTCCGAGAGGGAGGCATTTAACTCATCCTGTTTTCACAAACCAGACAACACCTCCCAGAGAGAATGAAGACATATGGAGAAAGGGGATACCCCTGATGAATGCCTTGGTAAGGTTTAACTGATACGTCTACATCATCATTATAAGATAGTTGTAGGTCACTGTAGTTGTGCATCGAATCACCCAAGTAATCCATGCCTCATGGAGGCGTAATCTCTTTAGGACCAGCTCAGTTCCATTATACTCAATTCGATCGTATGCTTTACTCATGTCGGTTTACACTGTCATTGAGAACTTCTTCTTAGTCGTAGAGGTTTTAAGATAGTTTAGAGCTTCTTGTGTAATAACAACATAATCTGAAATTGCTTTCCCTGGAACGAAGGCTGACTGGTTATCGGAAATAATGACATTTAGTACAGTTTTTTTTGTCTTAGGGAGAGAATCTTTGATAAACTTGTAATAGAAATTTCACAATGCTATTGAACAGCAATCAGTTACCCTCTTTGATCCCATGATCTTTGGAATAAGTCTAACATGAGTTACATTTGTTGAATGTGGCAGATATCCCATAGAGAAGAAGGTTTAAATTTCATGGATTATAGTTGGACCAACCATTAGCCAATTTGACTAAAAAACTCGCTAAAAGATCCTCTTTAATTCTCAGGGGAGAAGGAGATTGGTAAGCTCCACATTCATTTGCTGAGTAATACACAGTTGCAAGGCCTTGAGGAAAACCAGACTTCCATCAAACTGAACTGAAGTAAATAAGTATTTGTAGAATTTTACTTATAAACTCAAATATTTGTTCCTCTTCAAATTCAGCATTTTTTTCTTCCTCCTGTAAGACTGAGAGCTTTTTCTTTGCTCTTCTCCCTTTTGTTATTGTGTGGAAGTAGGACTTTATTCTAAATTGTCCTACAAGCTACAACCTACAACCTCTATTCTATTTTGTCCCTTCTTAACAAATTATCTATTTTTTTTTTCTTTAATCACAAAAACGTGGCTAAATACTGTAATACCCTCAATGAATTATCTAAATTACATTACAACCTAAGCTAAATCCTCTAACCTAACCCAAAGGTCTCACTTCCTCCTTAATTTTGGTCGACAAACCATCTGTCTCTCTCTCTCTTCTCTCTCTCTTTCTTCTCTCTCCCCCTCTCTGTTCTAAAACATGGTAAAGAATCCGACTTTCCGGCGAGTTCAGCTCCTGTCCATGGCAATTTCTTATCCATCGGATAACTACATGGAGTAGCACAAAAATGTTTGCTTTCTTTTCACAATTTTGAATTTTGAAATCATGAGTATTTATAAATCTATGATTTTTATGTATAAACAACAATTAAAACCCATAAAAACTGAAGATTTTTTGAAAAAAATCCATGCGGCCGCAGAAGAAATTGCAGAATCGGCAAACCCTAATAAGAAAATGAAGAGATAATTATGAAACTGCCACTCGTTTAAAAAAAAAGCAAAATAAAACAAACCGTAGGTCAAACCCAGGGCTGGATTGTTATGAAACAAGGAATATACAACCAGACCACATGTTACTTTTATGTAGTTATGTAAACTAATTTTTATATATATTTTTGTTTTAAAATAAAGTACTCAAAACGAACAAGCTGTTGGAATGAAGATAAATAATGCTAGAGTTGATGAAGAGACCAAGCAAATCAAGAGCAAGCAAATCCGGAACAAGCAGATTTGAATCTGTCCGTACAGTCTTGGCTTGCAAGTAACCAAAACTTAACCTAAAGTGTTTTGGAAGGCAAGCTAGGTGGGGAATTCGTCCAGCTTAGTCTTTTGAAGCAGATTTGAAGTTTAAAAAGGGTATCAAGCTGTTGGAGAGAGTTTAGGCAAGTTGGGAATTAAATAGAGTAAAAGTCACATGTGCATAAGAGGATGAGCTTGCTGTCACTTTCACTCAACCAGACTGTGCCCATCTCTCTCTCATGTCACTCTCCCTCCCTCTGGTCGAGATTCACCTTGCCTGCATCCTCCTGTCTCCATCAGAAACCCTACAATAATATTAGTTTAGTAAATCTGTACTTTAAGAATTGTTTAATCTCTTTCAACTTGTAATTTGGCTATAAATGCACTCCATGTGTATTCTGAAACCTCTAAGCTGAAAGTGGAGAGTTCCCCTTTCTTCTTCACCATTCTCTGGTTCATTAATCTCTCTAATCTCGGGTTACTCTCTATCTCTCACGAAATCTCACAAGCAACTCTCATACTCTCTTATTCTCCATTACAATCTCTTCCATTCTCACATACTCTCTCACATTCTCTCTCACTTAAATTCGCCCATACTCTGTTTTGTACACCACTCACACACCATTATCTGTCTATTCTCACATGGTATCAGAGCTTTCAAGCTCCTGAAAACCTTTATTCCTTCCGCAAATCATCTCTGTCCAAAATCTGTTTTTAAAAACTCTGTTTCTGTCCATCCTTGTATCCTCTGGTCAAAAACTTTTCCAGGAGGGAAGAGACTCACCAGAACTCAAGATAAAGGAGGACTTTAGTTTCTGGAACTCAAGAAAGCTTCAGCTCAGTCCAGCAAGCTTCATCAAAGTCCAGTTTCAAGTTGTTTCTCTTGAAAACCAGTGGGAAGATTCTATTGTCTACTGGTCCACAAATCTCCAAGATGGAGAACACAAAAGAAATGGCGACCTTGGAGACTGCCAAGGGTCCAAAGAAGAAACCAAACCACCTCCTCTGGTCCAAAATGTTGAAGAAAATCTATGGAGAAAACCATTTTTGGAGCAAGGTCACTGAAGAAGCTTCAAAGCTAGGCTTTTCAAACTAGTTTGTGGCCAACAAAGCTGGAGCTCATTCTCTGACTACCAAGACCCACGACCAGCAAGAGGACAGGAGGGGTTTTAAGTGTGTTCCTGACATGAAGGAAGGACAAACCAAGGACTGGTGTTGGATACTTAATCCACACCTCAAGCCACTGCTTTTTCAGTGAGCCCTCATGGGTTGGAGGTTCAAGAAACCAGCTCAGGTTTCTTGATAGTAAGCAGATCCTCCTTTTTAATAAGAGCTTGTTTAATTGTTTTAAATTGTTTCTGGTGTGTTTGGTATCCTCGGGACAGTTTAATGTTGCTGGAGTTGTTGAACCTAGTTTCTGTCCCATGATACTTATGAGTTGTGTGTGGTTTGTTCTAGGAGTTTTCTAGCAAGGTTTTGTCTAGTCCCTGTCCTAGATTATTGTTTATGCTGTGTATGGTGTCTAGGCCAGTTGTTTAGAACCTGTTGTGTGTCTTGTTGCATTGATAGAGGTCTAGGAGAGTTTCCTAGTCTTATAATGCATTCATAAATTGTTTAGGTTGATTAGATGAGTTATCTAGTCTCTGTTTTGGTATTTAATCTTTAAGTTGCTTAAATATTCATTAAAATAGCCTGAATGCCTTGTAATTGATGAGTTTTCATTCCTGTGCATTTAGTGAATTGGTTGCTTGGATTTGAATTGAATAAGTTGTTTAGATTCTGTCCTTGCACTTTGTTGAATTTTATGGATCAGACTTGGTGAGTTATCAAGGTCTGATCCTAGTGTGTGGTCTAATTCTTGCTGGAGTTTGAGTGGTGTTTCAGGTACACAAGAGGTGCTCTCTATCCATCATCAATCTGAGACAAAGAAGAAGGCTTTGCCCATGTGTTCAGGGCCTACACAGTGTGTATATTCCTGACCATGGAGAGCTAACTTGTGTGTAGAACCGGTTGACTTAAGCACAGGCTGTTTGGTTGTTGCGCTCCTGGTTCAAGAGACTCACAAGGAGGGCCATCACCTAAGTCATGAGGAGACCGGTGGTCCAAAAAGCAGTGGAGCAGAGATCAAAAGGGGAATTGGTTGGCTTAAGCGCAGGTGTTGGTACTGTTGTGCTCCTGGTTTCAAGCTCAGTGTTGCTCACTTCCAAGCTTGGTCCTTCACCTATACTCTCCGGATCAAGCTTGAGGAGGGGTAATGGTGAGCAATCCTAAAGGTCCAGGTCGTCCACTGCCCTGCCTCAGTTTAAAAGGAGGATTCAAGTGTCCAAGAGACACTCCTCACCATACTCATTCTACCATATGCAAGGGGAGTAACTATTTCAGTCTTTGAGTTAAAGTCTGATTGGTTTATGCCTTGAGAATTGATGCAAGTGTTTATGCATTGTGTTATAGGTACTTGTAGGTCTCTTTAACAGAAGCTGGTCATCCCTAAACCCTTTGATGATGCCAAGAGGTCAGAAGAAAGGGGGAGACAAAGAACCAGTACTACATGGAGAGCTCCAACCAGTTTTAAGTGTGAAGCAAGGAAGGCACTAGTGCATGCTTGCCATTGAAGAAAGGCCATGATCCAGAGTTTATGAGTCCCTAAACATGATCATAAGGCTCATAAACTCACTGGCCAATCCCTAGGCTGAGATGCTTGTACTCTTTTTCCCTAAGTGATGGTTTTATCCGATGAGGTTTTCCACACTTAGGTTTTTAATGAGGCAAGTACTCTCAGTTCCAAGCTTGCCCAAGGATCTCCTATGGTCAAGCTTGAGGGGGAGTGTTGGAATGAAGATAAATAATGCTAGAGTTGATGAAGAGACCAAGCAAATCAAGAGCAAGCAAATCCGGAACAAGCAGATTTGAATCTGTCCGTACAGTCTTGGCTTGCAAGTAACCAAAACTTAACCTAAAGTGTTCTGGAAGGCAAGCTAGGTGGGGAACTCGTCCAGCTTAGTCTTTTGAAGCAGATTTGAAGTTTAAAAAGGGTATCAGGCTGTTGGAGAGAGTTTAGGCAAGTTGGGAATTAAATAGAGTAAAAGTCACATGTGCATAAGAGGATGAGCTTGCTGTCACTTTCACTCAACCAGACTGTGCTCATCTCTCTCTCCTATCACTCTCCCTCCCTCTGGTCGAGATTCACCTTGCCTGCATCCTCCTGTCTCCATCAGAAACCCTACAATAATATTAGTTTAGTAAATCTGTACTTTAAGAATTGTTTAATCTCTTTCAACTTGTAATTTGGCTATAAAGGCACTCCATGTGTATTCTGAAACCTCTAAGCTGAAAGTGGGGAGTTCCCCTTTCTTCTTCACCATTCTCTGGTTCATTAATCTCTCTAATCTCTGGTTACTCTCTATCTCTCACGAAATCTCACAAGCAACTCTCATACTCTCTTATTCTCCATTACAATCTCTTCCATTCTCACATACTCTCTCACATTCTCTCTCACTTAAATTCTCCCATACTCTGTTTTGTACACCACTCACACACCATTATCTGTCTATTCTCACACAAGCAAAGAATCGAACCTAGGGCTTCCCCAATAACACACAAGGAATATACCACCAGACGATGTGCTATAAATGTCTATATATTTACAAAACTACATTAGATATACATTTATTTTTAAAAAACCCTAAAATTAATCTACGATTAATCCCAAAAATCCAATTTTTCATTAAGTTATAGACCCAACCAGAACCTAAGTAACCCCTAAAAAATTTCCAAACAAATCAAAAAGCCAATGGATTTTTATCATTTGTTAGGGTCGAATGAGATACTTGCTTTTGTTGGTAGTATAGATCAGAAATCTCATTTTTCAAGAATTTGCATTTCATATAAATTTTTTAAAACACATTAATTATAGATTTAAAACATATATAAAACTAAATGAAGTAAAAATAAAAATAAAACACTGAGTGCAAAAAAATGTTTGAACTACTAGTTTTACTAGGTATTACTAAAATAAAATAAAAATTCAAACATGTCTAAATCATGTATAACATATTTAACTTATATTATTAAAATATAATTAACATTTTACTCATTTAAAATTTGTGCTTGCCATTTTATTGAAAAACACATGTAAAAATAAAACATGTTGGTCGTATAGATTAGGAATCTCTTTCAAAAATTTGTATTTTAACATATATTTACAAAATTCTATAAAAATTATTAAATCATACATTTAAAACATTTATACCATCAAATAATATTATATTTACAACTTAGTGAAGTAAAAATAAAAATAAATAACTAAGTGCAAGAAATTTTTTGAACTACTAGTTTTACTAGGTATTACTAAGCTAAATAAAAAAATTTCAAACATGTTTAAAATGTGTATAGCATATTTAACACATGTTATTAAAATATAATTAAAAACTTACTCATTTAAAATGTCTACACGGCATATATTCAAAAAGCATTATTAATATATTTACCCTCAGTAGTACTCAAGGTAGTAGTAATATTATCTTGTTCATAGTAATACTTTTGTCAATTTTAACATTTATTAGTAATACCACGTGAAAAATAAAATATTTCTAGTAGAACCAATGCATTTAGATGGTTTTAGATGGTATATAATACTTTTGTAGAAACAAAATTCTAAAAATATGTAATTGGTGTGATTCACCTTATTATGACATTACCATAAGGACATTTGTTATAAAAGTATAAGGAAGTTTTTTTGGAAGTGATAATTTTTCTAACAATTAAGAAATATTAAATATTTCATGAATAATTAGATATCTAAACACATATGTGGACATATAATTCAAAATATATAAGTTATATCTGCTGAAAATATATAATAAGCCAAAAATATAAAATTCTTAAAAATATGTATAATGCATAGTAATCCAAGGTAATACAAGGTAGTACAAAGTAGTTTTAGTAGTGCTAGTAGTCCACGTACACATTTATATAAATAAAAATATAATATCAAATCTTCAAATTTATATAAAAGATATATATCTTTCTGTTTCAAAATGAATATAAATTTGATATTATTCACAAATATTAAAAATGATCTGAATGCATTCATGCTCCTAAAATACATCTATTTAATCAAAATATTTTAAGACAGATAAATTATTATTAAAATCAAAGCATTTTATAACTAATATTAAAATTAAAATAGATATAACTGAATTGGAATCTTAAATGATACTTTTTACATAACAAGAAAGACTGTCAAAATAGTAAAAATATGAAATATATTATTTTCAAATATAAATAGTAAAAATATGAAATATATTATTTTCAATTTGAAGGCCATATAAAATATTTATAAATTTAAATTAAGGAAATTTGAATAAATTTCATTAAAATATTTTTGAAATATATGTTTATTAAATTTATAGTTTTGAAATATTTTTATGTAAACCGAATATATATTTTTCTTAAATTTAAATTTAAAATTAATTTTTTAATTAAAATATTTTTTAAATACATATTTTTTTAAAAAAATATGTATTTGGAATATTATTGACATAATTTATATTTTTGTTTTGAAATTAATTGTTGATTTAAACATGAAATATCTTATTTTAAATTTGATTGCATTTAGTTAAAGAAATTAATTTATATAAATATTTTATTAAATTTTATTTTGAAAATATAATTATTGATTAAAATATTATTTTAATAATTTATTTTGTTATTTTATTGTTTATGAAAATATTATTTCAAGATAAAAAGACTTTTTTATTTTTCATAATTTTTAGATATATTAATCATTTAACAACTTTTTAAAAAAAAAAATTTTAAAAAGATTTGGAAAATAAAATCTAGGCTCTGTCCGAAAAAAAAAAAAAATTAAAAATTTAATCTGGTTGATACTGAAAATAGTATGGGACCCACCAAGAAAATAAAAAAAAAGGAAATAATAGTGGGTCCTGCAATATTTGAAAGTAAGAAGAAAAAAAAAATAAAGGGTAAGAAGGGAAAGGAAAGAAAGATGAAAAAGTGAGATAGTTAGAAAAATAGTGGGGTAATAAGAATAGAATTTTTTTAAATGGGGCATATAAGAATATTTCCGTGGAAGTATCACATATTAGAGTCTCATGTGGTTAAACGTAGGTCTTGGCTTTTTTTTTTATTTCTCCTCTGATTATAAGCTTTTAGGTGTTTTGAAATTATTTCATAAATGTAAGTATTATCAGAGATTTAAAGCATATATTGGAGTTCCACATGAATCGAAAGAGTTGATCGGGACCACATATAAGTAATGTTTCATTGCCACCTTATCTTCTACTGGAGAAATTGAATTAATCTCAGTACAAAAACTCATAGGATGTAAGTTTTCACCATCTTGTTTAAATGAATATTTGGATAAATGCATCTTTTCTTCTTTGGATGGAAGAACCAGAGTATTGGATTGGGGGTGCTTATCTACTAGAAGAAGATGAAAAAGAGAAAAAACATATTTGTGGATAATTGTCTCTTCTATTGATAACTTCTACAAAAGAAAAATCCTTCTAAAGTCTAAGTCTTTTCATTCGAAAATGTTCTTTTTATTATTAGTTTGCAAATATAGCCCAAGAATGTAGAATGAATGGTCTAACATGGTTTTATACTACAATTTTAATTATGCATAGTTTTACCATGCTACATACCAAATTTAAAAATTAAATAAATATATACAATTTCTCGATTTTATGTCTTGTGGTTACGTTTCAAAAACAGTTTGAAATTATTCGTCTTCATTTCATCTGTTTCTTTGAAATCATTTTATATTTCTAATATAATTTTCAATTTGGGTTTTTGGTTCCTTCAAATTTATTAATTGAACCACATCGATGTCTAACATTGATGGTTATCAACTTTATAAATGATTACTGGACTCAGTACTGCATTTCTGAACTTTTTTGACCCACGGTCTAATCCACCCCGTCCTAGGGCAGGGACGTTGCTCAACAAGTCATCCCGCCCTAGGGCAGGGACGTTGCTCGACAAGTCACCCCGCCCTAGGGCGGGGACATTGCTCGACAAGTCACCCCGCCCTAGGGCGGACGTTGCTCGACAAGTCATCCCGCCCTAGGGAGGGGACGCTGCTCGACAAGTCACCCCGCCCTAGGGCGGATGTTGCTCAACAAGTCACCCCGCCTTAGGTCGGGGAAGTTTCTCGAAAAGTCATCCCGCCCTAGGGTGGGGACTTTGCTCGACAAAACCATCCCGCCCTAGGGCGGGGACGATCCACAGATCATTCCATCCTGCCCTAGGCCGGGGACAGTTTACAACTCAAGCTTTCCCATCCAGGGATAGGCTATGCATGAGCTCTCGAAGTCCTGATCAAATGAATCCTTGTTTCTTCTATCGATTGGACTTACCGTTGATTTTTTTATGAATTTTTACAAATTTTTACGAATTTTTACGTAAAATTTTGAGAACCGGTCGTATGAAATGGCACTGCTTAACTTGACACCATTGTCGTTATAATTATACGATGATTGATCATTGCCTTAGGAAACTAATCCTTCGAGGACTAGCATCATACATAAGGTGTTTTCTCCGAAATAAATCATAAAAACGCCTAAGTTGGAAAACGGCCCAAGAGGGTTCAAACATGACAAAGGCTCACTTACAACTATAGACGAGAAGGATCCCATCCGTTATGACGGTTTACTTAGTTTTCAAAGTGATAAATAGAAAAGAAATAAAAGTCAAGTTTCCGGGTAAACATGAAAATCGAGAAAATAAGAAAAACTTTCACAAACGAATAAGCTCGGATTGGGGCATAACGGGAAAGACTCAACCGACCTTGGAGGAATATATAAAGAGGAGTCAAGGCTCCAGACGCCACATACAAGAAACTCTCAACAAACTTAGCACTTAGATAATTTTAGGAAACTTTCCATTTTTATCGAGTTGTGACTCAACTAGGTTTTTAGCACTTAGGTTACTAGAACTAGGAAAAACTCACTGGCAGCTCTTGTAGCCAAAGGCTCTTACCTATTGTATTTTCTCTCCGCAGATTCAGAAATAGTATCTTCTTTGCTCTCTTTTTGCTTCTCAATTTATTATTCCGTCTGTCTTGATTGTTTGATTGCTTGAACGTTTGCTTTAGCAGAATCCATGACCTCATGGAAAACTAGGGTTTCCTAACTTTCCTTCGATCAACAAAAAATGATGGTGTGAATTTCGGTTCCCACAATTTTGCAAGCCACATCAAGTAAGTACCAACCATAAGGACACTTATATGTATTAGACTTTAGCTTAGCAACCAACCATCCAGCCCAATGCTCAGCTGATTCCATCTGACATACCTCTCTATTGACCTCATTTCTGCATATAAAAATGTGTAGGGTACATCTTGGGAGTATCGATCAAATGACACATGGATTCAACTCAAACAAGTATATGGACCAACATGTAGTCTCATTCTGATTCTTTCCCTCTCTCTACTCTCTTTTCTGAATCTTTTTATCTCAGTTACAATGAATAGTGATGTTGATGTAGTCCATCTTGTTCATCTTGCTTTTGATTTTTCTTTTCTTTTGTTTTAATAGACACAGTGTAGGCGAATAATGGGGTCATCGCTAATGTACCTAGCCCTCGCTTCTAATGATGTGTGATCATTCCTTTAGAGTAGAATAATGGGGTCGCATGAAATTTTCCTATCCCTCTAAACCGCAAAAAGTCATCTTTATCTTTTATATTATAGATGCTGAAGAGAGTTGAAAGGAGAACCAGAACACTAAGACTTTTACCTTCCAGACTTACAGGAGGATTCCAATCCAATGTATACCAAGCCCCAAAACAAGCAAGTTGAATTAACCATGTGACTTTCCTACGTCTTTGACTAAACACGAGTCGTTGCACCAAGGCTAAGAAAAGTGCACCAAAGCTAAGAAAGTTGTAAGATCCCCAAATCCAAGCCCATAATTTTCCCCTTTCCTTTGAGAGAAACCAATTAAGCTTAGAGCCCATTAGGATAAACCCTAGGGTTCTTTCCTTCTTTTCTTATAAAAGGAGGTGCCTCCTTCTCCTTTTTCCGATCAGAGAAAACCTAAAAAAGCTCTGTAGAGATCTCAAGCCATCAAGCCGTCACTGTGGAACCCTAGCCATCGGTCGCCACCTCCGACGACCACCACCACTGCCAGCCGTCCTCTGCCATCATCACTGATCTGCTTCCTCCTTTGTGCCTCTTTCTTCGTTGTATTTTAGATCTATACGGTAAGCCCCAGATCTACATCTTCTTCTTCTTACTCTCCATGATTTGTCACTAAGTGTGATAGATCTGATCTCTAATACCTTTTCCCATATTTTTTTGAGCATGAGAGTAAAGATTTGTGGTGGTGATGTAGCAAGGTTTTTCTTCTTCTAGATCTGGAGCCGTGACGTCGAGTAAGGCAAAGGTGAGGACCCGACTGTGAACTCTTATCATGTCCTGCAAGCCTCAGGGATCAGTCCCTTGTTAATAAAGTCTATGTGTAGTTAAGATCTATTTGTATATGTATTGTTTGCTTGATAAAATTGTTAGATCTAGTTGTTGATTTGTGTTGATGTGATAAAAGCACATAAATTTGTAAGGTTGTTAAAGGATAAACTGGTTGTGTGAAATGAATGATTGTGATGATGAGTTGTGTGTGGTGAATGGTTGTAACGAGATGTGTGTGTGGAAAGGATGATGAATGTGTGTGGATGTGACACCGAGAACGGGTGTGGTCATATGGGGATATGGGGAAATGTGGAATGTGGCGCTGGTAAGATTGAGTCATGCCGAGTCTGGGCATAAGTGACTATCGGACCGGAGAAAGGACAGTGCCTGATTGAGCCAAAGAGGCCGTGACCAGGTAGTCACATAGATAGAGTTCTTCGTGGGTTACCCACAGGTAACTCTAAAATTTTAGGGTTTTTCGCGGGTTACTCTAATAATATCGGATTTTTCAGAGCTATGGATTGTAGCCTGGTTTGGGCGCCCGTAGGAAATGCAGCGAAGGAGGTTCGTGATGGCTCCCTTGGGGCGTGCAATAAGTCTTAGAAGTCTAGGTTGCTTGTTGTTTGCTGCATGCTAGTTCTTATTAGCTTATGACTGTGTTGATTATTTGCTTGTCCTTATCTGAGTTTCGTAGGTTCTTAGAACCTACTCTCACTGAGTAATCTCGATTACTCACCCTTCCTTACAGGTATGATAGAGAAGGTGCATGAGTAGGAGTGGGATGGTGTCATCGCTTTGGGTTTCAGTTTTCTTTAAGAGTTATATATGAATTCAAGGAAAACTACTTCGTGTTATCGGTTTAAGTTGAGTTATGTAAGATATTATTTTTAATGGAATAAAGGAGTTTTTGGATTGAATGGAATGTGATTGAGATTTATATATGATTTTGGGGGACGGGGTCCTTACAAAAGCGCTCCACCAGACCACAGCTGAACCATCACCGAAAGCATCAACCAACGAACCATAACATATCCGCTTAGGAAGAGAACAAACTAAAGATATAGGAGCCCAAAGAATGGCGATTGAGATTCATAAGAACAGGGCCCAACGAACCGGAAGAGAACCACTCTCTTTCACCACTTCTGATCGCCGATGGAAAATCCCATATCATCAAAAGAAGACCACACCAACAAGATTTGAACTTCAAAATCTAGATCTAGAATAAAACAGTCCAGCATTTAAAAAAAGAAAATGTTACGCAAACAAACCTACTCAAAGCGACAAAATTACGCAAACAAAACCAACGATGTGACTGTCAAGGATATTACTCTTACCATATCCTGTAGCATATCAATCGTATGATTGATCTCTGTATTAACTATACTTGGCAAATACCCTAAGTCCTCTCTTATATATTGCTGTAGCATCTGTCAATAATAATCATCTTCTCAATAACTCTATATGGTATCAGAGCAAGGCTCTCAACCCTATTAAAAAAAAAAACCCGCCTCCCCCTTCCTCCCTTCTTCTTCTTCTTCTTCTTCTCACCATGTCGTCATCTCAAAGCGACAATCAAAACCCTGCTGTAACCACCACCGAAAACATGAATCTCGGTGCCTCTCCTCTCATCAACATCAACATGAACAATGTCACCAAGCTCTCCTCTTCCAACTATCTGATGTGGAGCAAACGAGTTCATGCTCTCGTCGATGGTTACGATCTCGCTCTGTTTCTCGACAGCTCGTCACCTGCACCTCCAAAAACTGTTACGGTTGCAGATAACGTCTCAGCCAATCCGGCTTACGCCCTCTGGAAACGCCAGGACAAGCTCCTCTACAGTGCACTTCTCGGCGCCATCTCTGTCACAATCCAGCCTCTTCTCTCTCGCGCCTCCACAACTGCCGAGATCTGGGATACTCTGGCCTCCACATATGGTAGACCCAGCAGAGGTCATGCTAAGCAGATCCTCAATCAACTCAAAGCTTGGACCAAGGGCACTCGATCTATCGACGAGTATGTCCAAGGTCTCATCACTCGATTCGATCAGCTGGCTCTGCTTGGGAAAATCATTGATCATGAGGATCAACTTGATTATGTTCTTCAAGGCCTTCCGGAGGATTATAAATCCGTTGTTGATCAAACGGAGAGCAGAGATACACCTCCGTCTATCACCGAACTTCATGAAAAACTCATAAATCATGAAGCGAAACTCCAGATTTCATCCCCGCAACCTCCTGCAACAACCTTCCCGATCACGGCGAACTACACGAACAATCGAAACAATGGCTATCAGTCTAGAGGAAATTCAAAGCCCAATCAGACTTGGTCTCAACCTCGTCATGCGGATAAGAACCGGAATCCTCGCCCGTACCTCGGTCGTTGTCAACTCTGTGGGACTCAAGGTCACACAGCAAAGCGCTGCCCCCAACTTCAAATGACGGCGACTCCGTATCAGGGTCTCCTTCCTACGCCTCAAACTCCAGCTGCTTCCTGGAACCCACGAGCTAATGTTGCTACTGCAAGTACATGGATACTCGACTCTGGCGCAACGCATCACATCACCTCCAATCTCGCCAACCTCTCGCTCCATCAGCCTTACCATGGTGGAGAAGAAGTTATTATCGGTGATGGGTCTACACTACCCATAACCAATACGGGTTCAACTTCTCTTCCTTCTGCATCTAAACCTTTGTCTCTTACAAATGTCTTATACGTTCCTGATATTCACAAAAATCTGGTTTCCGTATATCGACTTTGTAACACTAATGGAGTATCCGTCGAATTCTTTCCTGTTTCTTTTCAGGTGAAGGATCTCAGCTCGGGGGTCCCGTTACTCCACGGCAGTACTAGGGAAGAGCTCTACGAGTGGCCTACCTCATCCGCACATGTCTCGTTCTTTGCAACACCGACTGTCAAAGCCTCTGTTCAAGATTGGCATGCAAGGCTGGGCCACCCATCTCTCCCTATCCTCAAAACCGTTCTTTCAAAGTTCTCTTTACCGTTGTCTGATTCAGTACCAAACTCATTGTCTTACATCGGTTGTCTTTCTAATAAAAGTCACAAACTTTCTTTTGCCCAAACCTCTATTACCTCCTCTCAACCTCTCCAATACTTATTCACCGATCTCTGGATCTCTCCAATACCCTCTGTTGATCACTACAAATATTACCTCATCGTAGTTGATCACTTCACCCGCTACACCTGGTTCTATCCCCTAAAACTCAGTCTGTTGCTAATACTTCAGCGGAAATAAGATGGCTCTGCTCCTCCTATATGAACTTGGAATTCGAGTGCCATTCCCACCAGTTATCTACTGCGACAACGTGGGCGCTACTTATCTGTGTGCTAATCCCATTTTTCACTCTCGGATGAAACATTTGGCGTTGGACTACCACTTCATTCGCAATCAGATAACTTCAGGCCAGCTACGTGTATCACATGTCTCCAGCAAGGACCAACTAGCGGACGCGTTAACAAAACCTCTCTCCCATGCTCCCTTCAATACGTTATCATCCAAGATTGGAGTCTTCAAGCACCCTCCATCTTGAGGGAGGATGGCAAGGATATTACTCTTACCATATCCTGTAGCATATCAATCGTATGATTGATCTCTGTATTAACTATACTTGGCAAATATCTTAAGTCCTCTCTGTATATATTGTTGTAGCATCTGTCAATAATAATCATCTTCGCAATAACTCTATAGTGACTATGAGAGCCACTGCACATCGGTCCTAAACACATAATTATATGTAGAAACGCAGAGAGAATGGAGATAGCAGATAGAGAGAAAGCTCGGATGAAGATAATGAGATTATTTTCTTTAATATATTCAATATCTTATCATAAATATTTTATCTCATAGTAAAAACATACGGAACAAGAAATTATATATTTACTATTAATAGATTGATTTCTGTGAGATACTTTTGAAGACAATGAACAATCATGATGAATATTTGGTGTAGACGATAATACAAGAGCTTTTTGGATGCTTTGTGGATTGCAATCTGAAGTTTATATGTAGTCCATTATAAACTTTAACTAAATTTTGAAAGGCGAATATTTTTTTGCTGTACATTTTCATGAAACTAAACTAATTTACAACTTATAATTTATTTTTTTGTACATTTTTTTGTTGAAAATTCCCAATTGTCGCTGAAATAATGAGCTATCAATTATCATCTGAAAGCTGCCTCTGTGTTTCTTATCATTAGACCGGCGTCATACACACCATAATGTTTAGAGCCTCAAGTATAAAGCATTTATTTTATTTGGTTTTACAAATCCAAAATATGATTTGATACGTCTCTGCGGGGAGTCAAAATCATGAAGATAAATACACAGAACATATCTACTCAAAATTACGAATACTAATTTCCACATTCAGAACTACGACAAAATGGCCCCATTCTCATAATTTGTTACTAAATATCCGAGCTAGAAGTGTCAATACCTTTCCTTTTAAATGAAAACGAAGCATCTTGAAATGTAAACGCAAACATTACTGTCTAGTATCATTTGTACAAACGATTAACATTTGGTTTTCTGACAGATGCAACGTATATGGCCTAAGAAACCAGCCAAAAGGAGAACATTTGTACTGTTTTCGAAAAAGGACAACAATTAAAGAAGTTGGAAATAAAGGTTTTCTGTGTGGGCCGACAAAACGAAAGAATCAATAGAGTTCTCAGAATGCAAAAAGTTCTCAGAATGCCAAAGTGATGTATGTGTCTTTAACAAATTTGCTTGTGATTTAGGAAGCCACTGGTTTAGATGTTGACTTCTTCACAGCTTCTGCATAAGTCCTGTGCTGATAGGTTAAGGTCGATTCCAGTAAGTCCCACAGAGATGTCTTCGGGTTCCATCCTATTTTCACAATACACAACATATATCAGGTTAGCCACTATAATGTTTAACTATATAAATCATGTTCAGTAAATATAAGGAAAATACCAAGTTGGCGGTTGATGATTGTCATGTCTGGAATTCTCTTGTCACTGTCATCATAACCTTCCCCGTAAAATTCTTTTGAGCTAACATCAACCGTCGGGCTCTCAATAGCTCCCTCTCCACTCACTTTTGCGTATACCTGAAACATGTTTCGTTTTGAGATTACAGACCGAGAGAGAGAGAAGAGTTCAACTCTTTAATTGTTGTTTTTGAAACCAATCTTTCTCACTCACCTCGGTCATCATTTCAGCTAGCTGCCGTACTGTAACTTCATTGTTCGGGTTGCCTACATTGAAGATATGGCCATTTGCTCTCTCTGGGTTTTCCTGAACCACACATCCAATATTATTGCATGTTTTAGTTTGTAAAAAAAAGAAGCACAAAAGATGATTTCAATAAATACAACTCACAATCATCAAAAGAACAACTTCAATAGCATCTTTGATGTAGATAAAAGTTCTCTGTGACTCTCCACCATCCACAAGCTTCAGAGGCTCACGGCGTAGAAGATTCTGTAAGATAGTAATGCGTCAGCCCAAAACCTTGCATACAAAATAAAAAATAGACTCGTATTTGTACCATACATTACTAAAGCAGGCGAGAACACGAGGGACACCTTCGCTGGGACCATCAATGCCGGGGATGAAATCCATCCTAGGTCCAATCCAGTTAAAGGGTCTTACAATGGTGAACTCAAGTCCATTCTCAGCACCCTCAGCTATCACAAGAAAAACAAGTGTAAACCTTTTCGTTCCTCCACAATAGTATATGCACAAACAAGAGTGCTTTTACCATATACGAGTCTCTCAATCAGTTGTTTGGCACAAGCATATGACCACCTCTGCTTCTCAATGGAACCAAAAATACAAGGGGAAACATCTTCTTTAAGAACATAAAAAGAAGGATCCTGTAGAAAGCAGACAACAAACAACTTCTGTAAAATATTACGGCCAAAAATAGGCAACTAAATGTCAGGAAACCATGTTCTTAAGATGAATGTTAATAAAAAGGCTTCTATGGGTAAATGATAGATAGACTAGTTAGCGAAACTCTTAAGTTAAACTCACTTGATTGCTCCAGAAGTGACAGCTTCAACAAGTTCATTAATTAGTGAAAATGATCTAGAGAAGGTGCAAAAGAGGCCTGACCTGACGCAGAGGATGATCTTTAGGAAGATAGCTTCCTATGGTTTTGCCATATACTTCACAGGTAGAAAAGTGAATGAGACGCTTGTTGTTCTCAGAACAGTACTTAACCTACAAAGCCAAAACATTGAATAATCAATTTCAAGTAACGATGAGCTAAGTAGTCTTTGAACAGCTACAGCAATTAAAAAAAAAAGAGTAAAGAAATGCATACAACAGGGAGTGCGTCAATGAAGTTGCTGTAGATAGTATCAAGAGGACGCGTATTGTAATCAGCTGGAGTACATATCGCCGCAAGATTTATAGTCTACACAGCAAACAAACACACATCAGAATCACTCATCATTAAATATCTGAATTCCCGTGACGGATCAGATCTATTAACTCTGCAATCATCAATCATGTAATTCACTAACTATCATTTTCAATTTTTCCACAGAGATGACGCGAAATCGCAAAGCATTCGAATCTATACCAGATCCGCCATCTTGACGAGTCCTTCAAGCCTGGAATCATGCTTGATGTTGATGCGATGAAACTGGATACGATCTTTCCATTCGACAGTATCCGGCTCCAGCAAGTGCTTGATTTTATCGTTGTAAACGTCGAGCGCGAGCACCTTGTGTGGAGTCTCCGTCATCAGCTTTTCACAGAGATGCGAGCCGATGAAACCTCCGGCGCCGATCATACATATTGTCATCGGCTTTATCGGCCTGCCGTCTAGATCCACTCTACCAGATCCGTTCGCCATTTTTCTCTCCAAGAGAGGATCCTTTGATAACACTTCTCAGTGAGATCACAATGGTGTGATGAGTATGAATGAGAGTGGTGACGGTGGATGCTTATGAACAGAGGCCAATGTTCCACCAAATTCGAACCCATTCTCAGCACCATCGCGTGGTGTATACTCGCTAAATATTTTTCTTATTAGACACTTTTTTCTTATTACACAATAGGTCATATTACCTTTTTCTTATTATACTCTAAGACACTTTTTTCTCCTAAGATACTTTTCCTTAACTTTTCTTTGTTTCCTAACTAATCTAGTTACAATCTTTTAAAAAATAAAATATATCTACCTAAACTTGCATCAATTAATAATAAAGTCACGTGAATTGCTATAAACCATTGATTTAATTATAAATTGGATGGTCAAGATTTATTCTTCCTCTTTCCTCTGTGAATCTCATCCACCGTAAACACCATTTCAGCCTTCGTCAAAACTCTCTGTCACAAATATGATTGAGTCACAAACTCGAATGCGGGTAACCCTAACCACGGTGAGCTTCTTTGTCTGAGCCACTGCACTCATCGTCCTCCGGTCACGGAAAAGCTTCTCGTGCTGACATGTATCTGTTTTCTGATTCATCTTGTTTCTTTTTACCACCGACAAATCGCAACTAACAAATCAACATGAAATCAAGAGCAATAAGACCAACTCATATGATTTGAGATTGTCTTTCATTTTGTTTCTGTGAATGAATTAAGAATTCCCAAATTTTCTATAAAATTCGCAACCCTAAAAACCTGGGGAAGAAGATGACATAACTACGATGATGCCATTAATGGATTAATATTTTTTTTAAGCGTGTATCTTGAATCAAATCCATGTATGGAGGACATAAACACACCAACTTAACACTAGATTACAACGCGCTACGTTTACACTGCTCATAACAAAGTCAATATAGATATTTATTTATTTTTTGTAATAAAGCTAAAAACTAATGTCTCATAACCCGAAGAAAAGATGCGGCACACACAAGAGGAGGCACCACAAACTAAAGATCAAAAGAACGTCATTTGATTTGGACAAGCAGGACAAAAGGCGTGGTAATGAGATCTCGAGTAAGGAAAGAGGGCTTGGTGATTTGCTGTCACAATACAGAGGAGATTCTGATTTGACCATATAAAAAATGAAGAACAAAATCTAAGAACAAAAATAAAAAGATGGAAAGAGGAAAGAGGAAAGAGGAATGGGTCCTACTAGTTTATACTTTAGTTATTGTTTGGTTAGAAACAGATGAAATAAGTTAAAGAAAGTGTTGTAGGAGCACGAAGTGTCTTACAACGTAATAAAAACTCATAAAGTGACCCTGAATGTTAAAAGCTCTTTTTCTTACATGTTACCTTTTGTTTTCAACTAATTTTATTAAAAACCACATGTAAGTAAGAGAGACTTTCATACCTTTTCCATAACTAAAGAGAAACCAAATAACTAAGGTCATATGTGGTAAAATTGTTAATGAGTTTCTCAGAATCAAAACAATTAAACAAAAAATAAAACAAAATAAGGAAGAAAGAGAAGTGAAATATCTCTTCTTTGCAAGAAGTGCTTTTGTCCAACATTAAAAGAGATTCATCGATGCGCATACCCTAGAATAAAAATTGTGTCCCGACTCAAAATCGAATATCTTACTTTACCAAATCTCAGAGCATATAATCTCCAATTCAACCTGATCTTTGTCTTCGTGCCTCCATAAATTTTTGGGTTTGTATCTCTGCAACAAAGTCAGTGTCTTTATTCCTTGTGACTGCCATTGACGAGCTCTGCTTGCCAAAGTCAGTGTTTTTATTTACTCTTAGTTCATAGTTATTCAAAATGATTGTTATATTTCTCAACTAAATACAGTGTCTTCTTCGCTTGTTAGCTTCGTCTGTGTCTTCAATGTTGATTAACCTCGTCATTTGATTGACTCCGTCGATTCTCTGTTTTATTGTTTTTATAAACCACTGTTGAGCTTGTTCATTCCGCCGTACTCCATCATCCAGTCTTTTGATTCCACGTCGCTACAGACACACTGTTGATGTAGCCTACTAACACAAGCTATGGAATTGAATTTTGAGCTAATGGGAGATGAAGTTTTGTGCTTTATTTGAGACGTCTCCATTTTTTATTTTATGTCGATGATCTCCACAAATACGCGGTCCACGATTCAACGACCACGACTCTGCTATCCACAAAAATGAACCCATCCTAAAATCCATAAAGTTGCTTTTACAGACAATGATGTATAAGTCGATGATATCTAAAATGTTGCAATCTGCAAACTCAATGGTTTATCCTCCACACCTCTGATTCATACAACATATGTCACCTCATCCAGTGGTAAACCTACGTTGTCTAGGGAGGAGGCAGCTGTCCCCACAAAAATATAAAAATAAATCTATTTGCATAAGAAACAAGAAACTTTTTGTAGCATAGTTGGTTTCAATCATTTGCTTGTCCCCTATAGACCACGGTTCAAATTCCCTCCCAAGCTCTTTACTTCTCTTTTATTTATTTTGTGTCTCCACAAAAAAAAATATTTCCTTAATTCGCCGCTAACCTCATCCACAAAAGTAGTATCCACATTTTTTGAGAAAATGATGCATCAGCCAATGCTTATAAGATAAGATTGCAATACTTTACATTTGGTCTTCATGGATCTAATCTTTTTGGCTTATGGTTTGGTTCTTTATAGCACGTGGATATGGACAACAATAGCACATTGATATAGATGTCTTCTACTATCAATATAGTTACAACAATACCCATCAAGGCCGTCTTTTTGCACGTGCAAGTGGAGCGGTCGAACAGGGTCCAAAATTTTCGAGGGTCCAAAATTTTCGTGGGTCCATAATTTTTTTACTTTAGTAATAATTATAAATAGAAAATCATATATTTATATAAAAAGTCAAATATCTATATTTAAATTTAATTTTCGTATTTATTAATCAATATTTAAAATATAAATTACAAATTTGATTTTGTTAGATAACCAAAAAATGCAATAAGTGAGGAAGTAATTAGCATTTATATCAATTATATATTTTGGAAAGTAAAAAATAACTGTTGGTGTTTGTTTTAATATACAATGTAAATTCAGAAGGTTAATATTCTAGTTTGATATGTTTAGGAAACTATTATTAATTAGTGATTATAAATAGGGAGAGAAATACATAATTTATTCACTAACTTTCCAAAAAATAATAAACACAAAGAAGAAAGGCTACTAGTCCAATCTATTGTCGAAGAAAAAAAGAAGGGTCTCCTTCTTGTGTCAAATCAAATCAAGTGTCTACAGCTTTTTGTCAAACCATTATCCAGGTTCTATTGTTCTATTATTATTTTATAGATTATAGCTCCTGATTGTGGATACAAAAAAACGTCAAAAGAAAAAAGAAACTGAAAAATTCATAGAGTCTCAAAGAGGTGCTTTTCATAAGTTTTTAATTAAAAAACCAAAAAATGTTTCTTCTATTCAAAACAATGAATATGAAAATATAGAAGATATGAATAAAAATATGGTAGTGTTGATGTTTCTATGCCTAGAGATGATAATGAGTGTGATGATGTTGGTGAGAATGATCTTAAAAATGATGATTGTTTGAATTCAAATGATGATGATTTAGAAAAAGTAAATGATGAGCATCCGTTTGATATTTTTGATCCAAGAAATTGGAATGTTCTTGATTCTAAGATGATTGATATTTTAGTAGAAAAAGGTCCTAAAAGAGATATGTCTATTAAAAAAAGTCCAAAAGATAAATTCAATAGATGTTTTTCTGCAAAGTGGTATAATAGAATTTTATTGAATGCAGAAAAATGCAAAAGAGATTGGTTAGTCTATTGTAAGGAGATTGATAAATTATTTTGTTTTTGCTGTAAAATATTAAAAAAAATCTGCTGGAAAATGTGAGTTATCAAATGAAGGTTTTAAAGATTGGGCACATCTTAGTTCTAGGCTTAAAGAGCATGAAACAAGTGTTGCACATGTTAAAAATATGACAATTTGGTATGATGTGCGTTTAAGATTTCAGAAAAATCAAACTATTGATAAAGTGGCTGAAACACTAATTTTGAAAGAAAAAGATCATTGGAAAAAAGTTTTGTTTAGGATTATTTCTGTTGTAAAATTTCTTGCAAAGCATAATCTTGCATTTCGTGGTACTAATGCTAAACTGTATGAAAATAACAATGGAATTTTTTTAGGACTAATTGAAATGTTAGTTGAATTTGATCCAGTTATCAAAGAGCATGTGGAAAGAATTATAAATGATGACATTCATTTTCATTAGAGAAATTCCCTTAAATAGACCTTTTTAGTTTGTTTGTCACAAAAATAGTTTTTAAGAAAGAAAGTGACCAAAATATTTTTTTTAGAAGCTAAAAAAATCAATTATATGCATTTATACCTCTAGGGTTAACTAATTTGGACTTTAGGGTTTAGAGTTAAGGGGTGGGTTTGGGGTTAGGGTTTCAAATTTCAAAAAAAAATAAAAAAAAATCAAAATTTCAAAAAAAAAAAAAGTGTATTTTGGTCATTTTATTTTTTGAGGGCTATTTTTGTGACAAAAACTTAAAAAAGGCTATTTAAGAGAATTGCCCTTTTCATTATCTTGGTCATAATATTCAAAATGAATTGATAATTTTGATTGCTTCAGCAATTAAATCTGAAATTTTAAGTAAAATAAAACAAGCAAAATATTTTTCTGTGATACTTGATTGTACTCCTGGCAGTGGCCACCAAGAACAAATGTCTATGATATTGAGGTATGTATATTATTCTTCTCATCCTATTAAAATTGAAGAATACAAGTGGTCAAAGTCTTTTTGAAGTCTTACAAAATGAATTATCGTCTTTGGGTCTTGACATACATAATGTATGAGGCCAAAGTTATGATAATGGTGCAAACATGAAAGGAAAACATCAAGGAGTACAAAAACGATTTTTAGATGTAAATCCAAGAGCGTTTTATACTCCTTGTAGTTCTTATAGTCTTAACTTAATGTTATGTGATATGGCTAATACTTGTGGAAAAGCTAAAGATTTCTTTGGAGTGATACAAAGACCTACACAATATTTGCTAAATCTACTAAGAGGTGGGATATTTTAAAAGATAATATAAAAAACCTTACACTTAAGCCACTGTCATCTACTCGTTGGGAGAGTCGTGTAAATAGTGTTAAAGCAATTAGATTCCAAATTTTAGAAATCCGTGAGGCTTTACTTCAAGTAGCTGAAAGTGATAATGATTCTATGATTAGAAGTGAAGCTAAATCTTTAGCGACAAATGAACTTGGTGAATTTGAGTTTTTGGTGAGCATTGTTATTTGGTATGAAATGTTATATACTGTTAATTTGGTTAGTAAAAGTTTAAAGTCTAAAAATATGCTTATTGATGTTGCTATTGAAAAAATAAGGGGATTAGTAGAGTTTTTCAAAAAATATAGAGATACTGGTTTTTTAAATGCTTTGGAAACTGCTAGAAAAATTACAATAGATATAGGTGTTGATCCAATATTTCCTCAAAAACGTGTTATTCAAAGAAAAAAAAAATTTGATGAGATTCCAAATAGTTTACCTTCAGTTGCTCCACAATCTAGTGAAGAATTATTTAGGATTGATTATTTTTTATGCATAGTTGATCAAGCAATTACTTCACTTACTAAAAGGTTTGAACAATATCAAGAGTATGAAAAGATTTTTGGTTTTTTATTTACCCTGAAAAATGGTTCTCTTTAGATGATAAAACTTTAAATAATTATTGTAGTAGTTTTGCAAATGCTTTTTAAAAAGGTGAGAATTTTGATGTTAGTGGAGATGAATTGTTTATGGAATTAAAATTATTTAGAGAAGTTATGCCAAAAGAGATAATCTATCCTATTGACATTTTGAATTATTTGATGTGTGCTAACTGTTTACCAAGTGCTATTATTGCTTATGGAATTTTACTAACTATTCCTGTAACTGTTGCATCTGCAGAGAGAAGTTTCTCGAAACTAAAATTGTTGAAGTCATATCTGCGGACAACAATGATACAAGAAAGATTAAATGGGCTAGCGATGATTGCAATTGAAAATGATATTTTGGAGAAGATAAAGTTTGATGATTTGATCGATGATTTTGCAACAAAAAAAAAACTAGAAGAATGACATTATTTAGATGAAAAAAACTCATACTGATAGATTTATTTTATATTAAAATTATATTTTTTCAGGAAAACATATAAATTATTTTAGGTTATTAAAAATGGTCTTGTCTTTTTTTTTTGAACAGGGTCTCGGTATAGTTTGAGACGGCCCTGATACCCATTACCTTCATGGTGTAGGGAGATGGTCACTCCCTTACCTAGTTACCACGACTCACTATCATGAACTCACATGTATTTACAGCAATACCAAATAACCGATTCATGTCGTGTTTTCAACAAATTAACCATCCACATCCTATGATTATGTTCCATCCACACTAACATCCACCAAGAAGAAAAAGAGAGTTTGACATTGTAAGACACATTCTCACTTTCTATTAACACATACACACACTTCTTGCTGGACATACACTTTCTTTGTATCTATTGTCCCTTCTACCCCCATTTACCACTCGTCTCATTCTTCTTTTTTCTAACTAAACCAAAGTGTCCAACTAAACAGACAAATTAAAAAAATACACAATTATTAACTTTTATCTCTCTTATCTCGATGTTAAAATTCAAAATCACTTTTCTGGTTTCTTGAACCTTAACTTCGACGATTCTCTTTCACCATCTCCCTCAAGTTGAAAAACATGAAGAAATCGGAGACCCATAAGCTTGTTTGATTTCAATTTCTCACTTTACTCTTGCCCTCTTCTGCTAATACTCCCAAATCTCTCTTATTTTCTCTTTTTCTCTGTAAATCGCGAACCATGGCCAAATCGAAGTCAAACAAGAAAAGGAAGCTTTTTAGTCAACTAACTCCACAGGAGCCCGCATCGGAGGTTTGTATTTTGTCAAGAGTTCTAGATCTATAGATCTATAATAGTAGCGTACATGAAAGCTCGCTGTGGCCAAGCCATCGCAATCCTCCAGCATAAGATCTATATTTGCTTATACTTGACATACCTCTCTTAGTTTGTTGAAAGTTTATAACTTTGAAGAACATTTGGAAAGAGTGGCAGAATTTAGTTCAATTTTTTTTCCCTTCTAAATGATTTAAGGGAATGTGTTTTTGCAGTAAGGTACAATTGGCTTTCCTTTATGTGAAAGCACTTGAAGAAGAAAATGAGAGTGGCAACGACGGTGAATGATGTCAAGCGATTACTATATAGTGACTGGTTATGTATCAAGTGATTGGATCCAGTCCTTGTTTTTTTCTAAAGAATAAAACTTTCGAGTTAAGGGTGAATTACGTCTGGACTTCAAATGCTGGAACATCCTCAGGTTTTGCTTGAAGAAGTCATCAGTCTTGCATGCCTCTTTCAATTTGTTAAGGTATCTTTTAAGGGCGTTTAATCAAGAACTAGTGTTTTGCGAAACATATTGCTTAACCCAACGTTTGGAGGGACATAGAGAATAGAATCTGAGACACATTTGGATGGGAAATACTTTGTGACTGTAAGAGATGTAAGAGACTACGACTGATACAATAAAAAAAAAAAATCTTTGAACTTTTGTATGATTTTTCTACAAAACATTATCCACAAAAACTTGTCCACAAAATTTTGTACATAAAATTTGTAAGATTGAGATTTTTGTCCTCAAAACTTGTCCATAAAATTGTGTACACTAAATGTCTCTGCCATATATCAGTGGATATTTTGAATTTGTCCATCAAAAATATATCAACAAAATACCAAAACACTATCCAAAAAATACATGTCCATGATGCTCGACGCTCGACGGTCGATCGACGGTCCTATAAGGGCGTCGATCAATGCTCGGTTTTGTGATCCCATTTTTCACTTAAAAAAATTGTAAATGCGTAATTAATAAAATTAATCATATATTTGTTATTAATTATTTAGTTATTGTTATTAGATATATGTTATTTATTATTATTATTATAATTATAATTATTATTATTTATATTTTTGCAATAAATATTAAATTAGTGGGTTACCTCCCACTCAGCGCTTGCTTAGAGTCGTTAGCTTGACGAGACATGAGTTTTATCACTCGGGGTCTGGTATCTCGAGACGCATGGTCTGAGTATGCGGAATTTCAGCTTCGGCCCAGTAGTGTTTCACTCTTTATCCATTCACCATGAAATCCTCTCCTTTAGGATTAACTAGGACTATTGTCCCGTAAGGCGTAACTTCTTTAATGGTCAAGGGTCCGGACCAACGAGAACGTAGTTTTCCGGGAAACAAAGTCATCTGCGAGTTATACAGGAGTACTTGGTCGTTTGGTTCGAAATGCCTAGAAATAATTTTCTTGTCGTGATAGGCTTTCGTTCTTTCCTTGTATAACTTCGATTCTTTTTGATGTCCCATTCAGCTTTATTTGTTAATTCTACTGGGAGATTGGCATGCTTTTTCATAGAGAAGGTGGAATGGGGGTGGTCCCTAATGGTGTTTTATACGCTGCTCGGTATGCCCAGAGCGCGTCATCCAGTTTTAGAAACCAATTTTTCCGGGATGATCCTACCGTCATTTCTAAGATCTCTTTGATTTGACGGTTGGATACTTCTACTTGTCCGATGGTCTGAGGATGGTGAACTCCATGTTTCTTGAGTAGTTTTTCGAACACTCTGTTTATAAGGTGGTTACCTCTGTTGCTTATAACTACTCGAGGGACTCAAAATCAAGGAAAGATGATGCTTTTAAAGAGTTTAACTACTACATAAGCGTCATTTTTCAGGGTTGTTATCGCTTCGACCCATATGGATACGTAGTCAACATCAACTAATATGTATTTATTTCCGTACGAAGAAGAGAAAGGGCCCATAAAATTGATGCCCAACAATCAAACACATCAACTTCGAGTATGAAATTTTGTTATATTTCGTTTCTCTTGGTGATTTTTCCTCTTCTTTGGAAAGGATCGCATTTTGCTATGTAGGCTTGAGCATCTCGAAACATAGTTGGCCACCAAAAGCCTGCTTGTAGAATTTTTGACACTGTCTTGAAACTAGCAAAATGTCCAACGTAGTCGGACCCATGACAGTGATACAAGATTTCATGTGTTTTGCTTTCAGCAACGCATTGTCTGTATATGCCGCCAAAGCAGTGTTTATAACGATAAGGTTCATCCTAGTGGTATCTCCGTATTTCTCTCAAAAATTTCTTTTTATGATATCTTGTGAAGGGTTCGGGTTTTACTTTGGCCGCAAGATAGTTTACTATATCCGCATATCAAGGTCTATCAGTGGTGTTCAGTGCACACACACCGACTTAAACTTCTCCCTCCGGGAGAGTCACTAATTGAGATAGAATGATTACAACTGACATTGATATCTATTGGAATGATTATGTTATCGTCTGTCTTGAATGCATTATCGATCGATGCTTTGCGTTTATAGTCGTTTGATGAGTTTAGCGCGTTATCGGTCGATTCCTCTTCATATTCCAAACTGACTTTGCCAACGAAAGTTGATTCTGCTAAGTAGACATTTTTTGTGGGTAAGAAATCATCTATAGGAATATCGTCGGCTACTCTTATTCGTGATAAGTGATCTGCGACTCCGTTTTCCACTCCTTTCTTGTCTTTTACTTCTATATTAAATTCTTGGAGAGGCAGAATCCATCGTAAGAGTCTTGGCTTGGCGTCCTTTTTGTTCCTTAAGTATTTCAATGTCGCTAGATAAGATCAAAATTTTTCGAAAGCGAATACCACGGCTAGTAATTCCTTTTCTATTGTTGCATAATTGTATTGTGCATCATCCAGAGTTCTACTGGTGTAGTATATAGCATGCAACTTTTTGTCCTTCTTTTGCCCAAGCAATGCGCTACATCAAAATCGCTTGTGTCGCACATAATTTTGAATGGTAGATCCCAGTCCGGTGCTTGGATAATAGGAGCAGATACGAGTGCCAATTTGATTTCTTTAAAGGCCTCGAGACAATCAAGTGTAAAGTTGAATTTTACTTCTTTGCACAAGAGTGCAGTGAGGGGTCGAGCAATTTTGCTAAAATCTTTTATGAATCTCCTATAGAATCCAGTGTGTTCTAAAAAGCTTCTTTCATCTTTGACATTAGCGGGTGGCGGAAGTCCAATCATTACTTCAATCTTTGCCTTGTCCACCTTGATTCCGGCTGCTGAGACCTCGTGTTCCAAGACAATTCCGTTGTTAACCATAAATTGGCATTTTTCCCAGTTTAAAACTAGATTTTTCTTTTCGCATCTAGCTAATACCTTACAAAGGTTATCGAGACATGTTTTGAAGTTTGGACTGTATATTGAGAAGTCGTCCATGAAAACCTCCATGAAGTCTTCGATCATATCCATGAATATCGACATCATGCATCTCTAGAAAGTCACATGAGCGTTACAGAGTCCGAATGACATTCTCCGATACGCGAACATTCCATAGGGACAGGTGAAGGTGTTTTTTTCTTGATCATCTGGATGTATGGGAATCTGGAAGAATCATGAGTACCCTTCGAGGAAATAGTAGTATTCGTGGCTTGCAAGCCTTTCTAACATCTGATCGATAAAGGGTAAAGGGAAATGATCTTTTTGTTTGGCAGCATTCAGTTTCCTATAATCGATACACATCCTATGTCCGGTGAGAGTTCTGATGGGCATTAATTCATCTTTATAATTATTTACTACCGTAATTCCACCTTTCTCCGAAACAACATGAACTGGACTAACCAATTGCTCTCTGAGATCGGGTAAATAACGCATGCTTTTAGAAGCTTCATGATTTCCTTTTTGACTACTTCCTTCAGGTTGGGATTCAATCTCCTCTGATGCTCAACATATGATTTGGATTCATCATCAAGGTATATCCTATGCATACATAAATCGGGAGAGATCCCCAGGATGTCATCTAATGAATATCCGAGAGCCTTGCAGTGTTTTTGCAGTTTATTTAGCAATAATGCTTGCTCTCCGCTGCTTAAGTTGGCATTGATGATGACAGGATATGAATTTTCGTAAAGAAAAGCGTATTTAAGACCAGATGGAAGTGGTTTAAACTCGATTTTAGGTGCTTTCTCTTTGCTCCAGTCGCCGGTTACGCCATGCTGTCGATCGAAGGTACTATCGGGGTGTCGATCAACAGTGGCAGGTAGATCAAGTTGTTTGGTGTCGACGTTGAAGATTTTTTCAGTGGCATCCATCAATCTCGTATATTCTTCATTCCGATCATCCATCACAAAGATGTCATCTTCAGGAGATGTGATTGTTCGCTCGAGAGGATCACTTGAGCATGCAACCATGAATGATCCTTCTGCTAGGTCGGAGAGATAATCAATATGGTAGGGTTGACCATCGATCAAAGGCTGTTTAATTATTTTTTCCATGTCAAAGACCATCAGTATCTTCCCGATGTTGAGGCATATGCGCCCTCCTCTGACATCAATGATCGCTCCGGCCGTGGCCAGGAAAGGTCTCCCCTAAATAATCGGATTTCTAGGTTCTCGCTCGTATTTAAGCACTATGAAATCTGTAGGTATATCGCAGTTATGAATGCGTATGGGCACGTCTTCAAGTATGCCTTCCGGAATTCTAGTGGATCTATCAGCTAGAACGAGAGTGACCTTGGTAGGTTGAAATTGTGTTAGACCGAGGGTGACTGCAACTGAATAAGGCATCAGGTTTACACTAGAGCCTAAATCACAAAGGTATCTTTGGAATCTCTCATCGCTGACAGTGCAGTCCAGAACAACGCTACAGGGATCAGGGAGTTTAACTGGAGTTTTTCCTTGAATTATTTCGCTTACTTCTTCTGATACCATCATCACGGAATGTTCTGATTCATGGAATCCTCGGATTGCTGCATCTTTCACGTACTGCTTAATAGCATGCGAGATGTGAATGACATTTCTCAGTGGCATCTCAATGCTTACTTTGTCGAACACTTTTTGCATATTTCTTTTTCTTGCTGCTTCTTTTTATGCTTAGCGTACTTTGGAGGAATGAGGGCGGTTGCTTGGTAAACCCTTGTTCTAACCGGTTTGGTCGGTTTTGGGTCTGAATGTCAATCGCGGCTTGCTTCTGAGCATCGATCCATGGTAGGTTCAGAGTGTTGATCGATTCATGGTAACGAGTGTCGATCGATGTCCCCTACTTTCGTGTCCTTTTCCTTTTGTTTTGTCAAACAAGTCCTCAAGGTCGTCAGTTTGGTCCAGTTCTTCAATTTTTGTTGAAATCTCGGGAATTTGCACGTCAGTGTCGAGCGGGACGGAATGGGATTTTTCTTTTTTTCTTTTTTCTTTGTCGCGATTCTCGCGAATTCATCGAGAGTGATGCTTTCTCTAATGCCAGGTGTGAGTCGTTTACCATTTGTAAGGCCACGATGTTGCAATGGCTCTTGGGATTAGCGTCTGTTTTACCATGTAAGAGTCCGTCTCTCTCATGATGGACGTAGCGTTACTCACCACTTGGCTGTAGATCCTCTTAATGTGTTCACTTGGAGTTTCAAATTTCTTCGTCATCTCTGCATATATGAGATCTCAAATTTCTTCGTCATCTCTGCATATATGAGATCTAACTTCTTGTTGAGGTCGGCGGCTATTCTATGGTTTCCTATAAAGACTTGATTCATTTTTGACTTTGGACTTCTTTCGTATCTATCCATAGTGGTGTCGTAGTTTCTTGTGAAATTTTCAGTGCTCTCCCTAAATCGTTGGTTGTTCAGACTCATCACATTTGAGAATTTAACTTGCTTTTCGAAGTCGCGAGAAACAGCATCCTCCACGAGAGTCGCAACTGATGCCAGAGTCTTTCTAACTCGGATTGAGTGCTTCTCCTCCGTGAGTATTGTCGGTTCAGTCTTCTCGGCGTCTCTCATTTCTTAAGCTCTATCTAAGGCCATGTTCTCTATCAGCCTTTTAGCGCTTGTGGGGCTCTGGTGCCGAAGTTCCCCTCGTTGTCCATATCAAGGATGGTTTGGTAGTCTAGGTTTAGTCCTCTATAGAAAGTGTTGATGAGTTGGGGTTCTAAGAATCCATGGTGAGGGCACGAAATCTGGTAGCTTTTGAATCTAGTCCAAGTGTTTTTAAAGGATTCGCGGCTACCTTGAATGAATGTGGATATTTCTCTGCTTGCTTCTCAGTATCTCTCCTCGTCAAAGAAGTGATTGATGAAAGCGCTTCTAATATCTTCCCAGCAGGTCAGGGATCCTGGTGGTAACTGGTTCAACCACCTCCTGGCGTCACCTTCAAGGGAAAAGGGGAAGATTTTGCAGCAATTGAAATCGTCGTTCACCATGTCTTTTAGCATCTCGCTGTGATCGTTCGGGTGTCAGTAGGAAGACCACTGAACTAATTTTTGCAGGCCATAACTAGGAAGTCGATATCAAGCTCGGAGCTTCATGTATGGTTGTATGATAATCGAATTACGGACCTATTAGAATAGGTCCTAGTGGGGTTTAGGTATTCGAGCATTGGCAATTCATGCTTTATCTCATTCTTTGGAGATCTAGTGATTTGATAAGGGATTTCAGTCCCCTGATAGTTAATGAGTTGGATTGATTCATTGCTTTTATTGTTCATTGGTTCTATCAAGACCACTTTCTTATTATCAGCATCAGCAAAGGCGTACTTACCTGCTTCCGGCTAATCGGTATCGATCGATGGTAATGGAAGGGTGTCGCCCGACAGTAGTGGACTCACGTCGATCGATCCCAGATGAGTTCCGTTGAACGATCCATGTTGTCTTGAATCCATATTCTCTCCTTTAAGTACATGTATCACAGGATCAGAGAAATAATAATTTAGCATACAAAAAACTCTAGACGATATTCTAAACGGAATCTAATGACAATAAGAAAGAGTCTCCGGCAACGACGCCAAATTTGATGTTGTGGGAATTTTATATCACTTCTGAAATTAACCCTATTTCCCACTTTACTCTCTCAAATAAGAGGTTCAGTGTAGTACTTAGGTATCGAATCCACAGAGACTCTAGGATTTCACAATAGACTTATTGTTTTCGAATTAAAGCTAGACAAATTGTAATAATAATAAATATAATTTCAAGATTGGTTCAGTTTTTGAAGATTAGATTGAGGGATTAGACTAGGGAAAATACTCAGGTAATGTCAGATAATGCAAATTAATAGATTGCTAGGGTTTTAATTAGGCGTCATTCTCGAACTCAACCTAGGTGTTTATGAGATCGCTCTCGCGCATCTTGACTGAGTGTCGATCAATGCCCACAAGGTGGCGTCGATCGATTCTCATTCTGAACAGTACTGGTTTCGCGGTGTGATGGGTTCTCTAAACTTCTGATTCAACTCTCGTTTGTTACCAGTTATTTAGATTGTTTAAGATAGGTTCAGGGTCATAACCATGCTCTTGCTTGCGCTATGGAACCCTAGTTTCTAAGATTGAGGTGATCAGATTTAACCTAGCATTAAGAACAACTTAAACAAAGAACCAAGAAGATTACCCTAACAATTCTATAAAATCAACAAGACATTACTACCATTGAATAACCTTAAATCTAACAATGAATTCCTCGGACAGAGCAATAAAGAACATGATTAAAGTCTAAATAAATTGCATAGAATAAACTGAGTAATAAGAAAAAAGAGTTCAAGATCTTCCCTATAATGATGGTCAGATTTCTCTCTCCAATAAACGTAACAAGGTGTTCCAACTCTGTTTCAGCCTCTAGAACGGCTTACAACTTTCTTGCTTAGGCTGCCTCCTTCTAACTAAGATAGAAAACCCTAATAAATAGTCTAAATTTCGGTCAGTGACTTGTCTTGCAAATCATGAGACTTTTGGGTAAAACTTGTAATTTCTCAAGTTTTCATTAATTTTGCAGTCGACTTGTCCGTCGATCGACGCACAAGGTGTGACGTCGATCGATGCTTCACGCATAAACTGGATCCGACATTGAATTTCTGGTTGAGCATCCTAAATGCTCCAAAATAGCCCAAAAGCTCCAATTGCTTCCAATAAGTACATGGACTTGTAATACTCTAAAACATAGTCTAGACACACATAATAAACCCTAAAGGGAGCCTATACATGGCCTAAAACTGGTAATAAATATGTTATATCACATATGAATCAAACATGATATTGTTTGTCTTTAAAATTAAACCATTCCTTGGTTTGACAGAGCTGAAGCCTTCTTTCCTCTTGATCAGCTCAATCATCCTATCACGGTGAGCCAGAGGACATCTAGCCTTTTCATGAGGCATATGTAACATCTCTTTTGCACTTTCCCATAGAAGTATAAGTTCTCAACCTTCTCACCTTTAGGCAGATTGATTGTCTTTAACTTCCTGAGCAGGTTTGCTATATTGAAATTCACCTGGACCTGACATAACCATGGCTTTTAGCTTTCTCCAGATCAAAGGCCACTGTGATAATCTTGCCCACCAGGTCACCCAAGGCTGAGATAGCTACCTATGTACAATAGTTACTTGTATATTCCATATATGTATCCAAAGCGGTACATACTAAATGTAGCCGGGTGGAAGACTTTCCACCCATCTCTCCATAACAAGTCCCCACTCGTTGCAGGAGTGAGTGAAGACCTATGCTGGTAATATCTTCAACTTCATATTCATATTGGAAAATGAATTGAAATCTTTTGTTAGACAAATCCCTCTCACTCTTTCATATTTTTGTCATATTCTAGGCATATCCATCATTAAGCTTAACATTTTCTGACAAGCCGTGTTGAGCATCCTTCCAATCAAGCTTCTAACGTTTCTTTCACAAGAACTATATTACGGAAAATCTGGCATGTTAAAGCAAACATCCTCCTCCTCCAATGACATTGCCATCAAAGCCAAATCTATAGTCGATGACATCTTGAGACACATGCTGAGAACCGTCATAAACCAAGCCATCCCACACACCAACACTCCAAACCCTCACCTTTTTCTCTTTCACACCATTCAATGAAGTCTGATAGCTTTGTTTCGATATAAATATGAACCAATCAAAACAGCCAACCAGATTTCAGACCCGACACTTAAATCCGATATATCCTTTTGCTTGAGGTTGAATCGATACCTAATCGCAAACAATGAGATGAAGATGCAATTGAGAAAATAAGAACCTTAGAATAGAATGACCAAAGTAAACGTCATATATTTATTTTGTTGAATTAATGATTGAGATCAAAATCTCACTATTCTAAAAGATAAGAATATAGAAACATAAAAACCCACAAATGGAAGACATTGATATGTATATATATATATATATATATATATATATATATATATATATATATATATATATATATATTAATGAATGTAGCTAAAAGCTCTAAAATAAGCCTTTTATATATTGAAAACTATATTAATTAAAAATATCTCTACTATATAAAATAAACTAATTTAGAGCCTTCTTAAGCTATTCAAGTCGGACAAAAATATTTAACCAATAAGAGTGAAGTTAACTGCCATATCATTAAAATATAGGCACGATGAAAAACTGTTTCGTTCTTTCTTCTTGCCTCATCGGTACCTGCAGCTCTTCCTCTTCAACAAATTTAGGTTACGATCCAGAAACGAGTTCCTTTTTTGCCTCTTCCGAATCAATAAGACTATTAATGTTTAATTCAATTGATAACCAACGACCGTTTCATTCACCTACCAAACTTAAATCTTCCACAAACCTCTTATCTCTCCATTGTCCTCTCCAATTTAGTAACCACAACATCTGAATGCTTCTTCACCTTCACTCCTCTCTCAATCATCGCTATATAATTCCATGCCGAGTTTCAAATCTTAGAGATTCCTCACCCCTCCCACATCAACTTCGGCCACACCAATAGCTACAAAAATCTCCCTCTCCATCGCATGTAACGATAGCACCGGCGGCGAGTAGTTTTGTAGGGATTAATACCAGAAAAGGTATTGATTGATTATGCTCTGTTTTTTGTCTTTCCAATAAATATGTTTTTCTCTCCCTCTTTAAATCTCAGAATCTGAAACTCAGATGCTCTTAAAACCGACAATTTTGGCTGACATTCAAAATCTTCTGATTCGAAATCATCAGGTTGACATTCTCTGAGTAGTTAGACGATCGTTGGACCTTGAATTTGCGATGTAAGTTTCCCATCAACAGATCTAAATCAAAGTTCCCATCTTTTTATTTTAATTGTTGTTTTAATAGTTTTTTAGCTTCTCGGAGTTGATGAAGATTGTCCTTTTACTCATTAAATTATTGTTTAATTGTTCATCTAAAACTTTGTTCAGAGACTTTGTTTATTCATTTGTTCATTGCAAATTCTCCTTAACTAAAATGTTGTTTATTATCCCCTTTTCTCAGGTAACTACAGGGCAAGTAACTGCTTTTTCAACGACTCCCATCTAGAATCTGCCCCATAAGAAAATTTAGCTCTTTTTTTCTTAAAAAAATCTAGGTTCGATCATCATTCATCTTTCTTTCACGTTTTGATTACAAGATAGATTTTAAACAGACATAACACTGTTTTCGACATAAAAACATGGAACGACATAAAAAGTGAGTTCAAGGAGCAGACGAGACTCAGCTTAGGCAACATTTATTTGTCCTGCTATAACTTGATGAAATGTCTTATCTTCATAACAAGTTTGATATCGAGAATAGATGATGATGCATTTTGGAGTTGATATTGCTATAAGTCTATTTTCCATCTACTTTAGATGTAAATCAGATTTATTTCTTTGATTATTAAAAACTTATGGTCACATGTGCATCCTTTGAGTGAGACGGTTAAAGTTAAGGAATGTCCCATTTATGAGCATCTCTGCACTATATATGGTGATGATTTTTCTGAGGGAAAATATGCTCAGTCAAGTCACTTTGAGGGATTAGACAAATGCATGGCAAACCATTCCACAGCTCTGCTCATATCTCCTACCAAAGGGACAACCGCCTCTGAAATTTTACCAACTCCACATGTGGCGCAAGCCGAGAGGAAGAGGAAAAGAGAACCAGATTCAAAGACTTCTTCGTCCACGAGCTCATCAGCCACATAAACAGTGGCAGATGCTTTGTCAGACATGTTGACTCCTCTCAGGTCAAGGATGGCTGATTTGGAAACGCAAGAAGATGATAGTTGATCATCACAAAACTGTATCAATGATCTTGCTGAGATTATTAACATGGATGACGTTGTCTACTTTGAAGCTTTAGTCTTTTTTGAGAATCCAGGTTCTAGAGACTTTTATCTCTCTTAAAGCAAACAAGTTACGCTTAACATGGTTGCAAGTTAAGTGCAAGAAACTTACTTTAGTTGACAAGCTAGGTTGACTTCAAGCTATATATATTAATCCTAAAGCTCTGTTTTTTATAAGTTGACGATACAAGTTGTCTACATATTTCTTTACTACAACATAAAAGGAATTTCTTTCAACTGTTTCAATACCACCTCATGATTTCTAAAATTTGGTGAAGACAAAAAAACAGTATTGTACAAATGTAGTAGACACGTAATGAAAAAAGTGAGGATGGAGGAAAAGAGCCTATCATATGGTGATTCTATAGTTAAAGATATTGAGTCATCATTCGCTTCAACATCATCAAAACAACTTAAGAAGAAGAACAAAGAAAAGAAAAAAAAAAACATTTTCACTTTTAATATATTAGTTGTGCTACTCATCTTATCTGAACTAGAAAATTATAAAATTATTATAAAATAATATAAAATGAATGGTTAAAGAGGGAAAAATAAAAATTTATATTTCAAATTTACAGTAAACAGTAAAATAATAACAGCTTTTAAAATTATTTAAATGGGGTAACATAGAAATCTATAAAATTAAATACAAACTCAATTAAATAATAATGAGAAATTTTCTATGATAGTCTTTTTTAGTTTTTTTTTCCGGTAAACATATTTATTAATTGATCAAAATAATCGTTTGATAGAGCTGCATTGAATAAAATTTGGTACAAAACCAGTAATGAAAAGACATAGCTGGTGGTAACTCTTTTTTTTGCAAGTATATCTGCACATGTATTAGATAGCCGGTTCGTCCAAACGAATTTGATATCATCAAATTTAGTTGCCCATCGCCATATGTCTCGCAGCGAATTCATGACATCAATATTTGTAGTCTCTTTGTTTACCAACTTCACTGCATTGATATTATCTCCTTCAAATAGGACATTGTGATGCCCTTTACTCCAACAGTCCATCATTGCAAACAATAATGCTTGTAGTTCACCTTCTAAGGCAGTTCGCGGTTATTGATGGGAAGCATGAGCTGCTCCATTATAACCCCCAGTGCTATCTCGAACTATCCATCCTGCTTTTGTCGGTGTATGGGAATTATGAAAGGAACCATCATAGTTGCATTTCATATATCCAGGTGGTGGTCTTGTCCATTTGTTGCTTTGACTGTCTTTGTCTCTGTTTTGACGAGTGGTATGATCATTTCGTTCCGCCATTTGAGAAGCTTGAAACCATTCTTTTGCATCGAAATATGCAGCTTGTAATGTAGTTATACAACAGATCATTTTCTGATGATCTGGTAGTGAGGGGGTTTGTTGGAGCAGAGCATTGAATTTATCTTCAAAAGGAATCTGTGGTTAAGAAAATATGCTATTTGGTAAACTCGAAGCCCGCCAGATTCTTTGTGCATAAATACAATCAAAGAATAAGTGTGCAGTTGATTCGTCTTTGTAACAATGAGGGCACTTGACTGATTGTGTGATATGTCTACGCTGGAGATTGCATCCCAAAGGTAATGAACTTGTAATCATTTTCCAAAGAAAATGTTTAAGCTTCAGAGCAGTTGGTAGCTTCCAGATCATGTTTTTGAAGAGGAGGTTCCCGGGAGGAGGCTATAGCGGTGGAGATGCAGGGTCATGTGTAACTAACCAATACCCAGATTTCACAGAGCATTCTCCAGATTTATTGTAAGACCAAACAAGGATATCCTTCTCCACATATGGACATATCTTCATTTCTAGAGTTTCATTTGCATCATGTGGCTCGATAGTGCTTCTTATTAGTTCCTCATCCCATCCCATTTGATCTTGTTTTAGAAGATCATAAACCTTTGTCAGTGAATTCTCTGGATGTACTGGTAGTGGTGCTCTTGGGGGAGAAGTAGGTAGCCAGGATCCATCCATAACGATACAGACTGTCCATTGCCCATAATGAATCGGAAGCCCTTTTGTATTAGCGTTTGCCCATGGTGTAAAGAATTCCATATGAGCTCTGTTTTTTCTTTCCTGCTGTTAAGACGTTTGTGTGGAGAAAATACTTCCCTCTTAAGACTTGTGCCATTAAGCTGGTAGGCCTAGTGAGGATTCTCCAGACTTGTTTCCCAAGTAAAGCATCATTAAACTTCTCAAAGTCGCGAAACCCCATTCCTCTTTCCTTTTTTGAAATACTCATCCGTATTCAATTAAACCAGTGAATTCCTTTAGTCCCATCACCTTCCCCCCACCAAAATTGAGCTAGAGTAGTATTGATATCCTCACATACCGTCTTTGGCATTTTGTAGACATTCATAGGGTATACCGGCATTGCTGAAGCGATATATTTAATAAGAATCTCCTTGCCACCAGTTGAAAGAAACCGGTGATGCCATCCATGGGTCTTTGCTCTGACTTTCTCAGTTATGTACTCTAAGTTCTCTGTTTTCTTTCTTCCAAACTGTTCAGGGATTCCAAGATATTTACCTCCACCCCCATCATTATGAATTCCAAGTAGACTCCTCATCTGTGTCATAATCTGATCCTTCACCCGGCCTCCAAAAGTAATTGAAGATTTACTTAAATTGACAGCTTGTCCAGAGATCCTTTCATACTGAGTCAAGATCTTCTTGATTTCTCTGCCATTTTTTGGATTGGCTAGCGTAAATAATAGTGATTCATCCGCAAATAGAAGATGGTTAACTGCTGGACTTGAGGTACCAATCTTTATCCCTTGTATTTTTCTTTCTGTTGCGGCTTTATTCATTAGATGGGAGAGTACTTCTGCACATAGAATAAAGAGATATGGGGATAAGGGATCTCCTTGGCGAATTCCTCTCTCAGGTTTAATATAACCTCTAGGAGACCCATTATTCAGAACTGAGAAGGATACAAATTTCACGCAGATCATTATGAGATTTATCCATTTTCCGTAGAAACCCATATGTCGCATAGTTTCTTCCAAGAAGCTCCATTATAATCGATCATATGCCTTTGATATCTGTCTTTAAACCCATATAGGACTTTGAGTGTTGTTTTCTGGCTTTGAGTGTGTGATAGACCTCATGAGCTATAATAATATTGTTTTATATTCTTCTCCCTGGTGTGAATGCAGTTTGATTCTCACAGATGATCTCAGATAAGTGCGTTTTGAGCCTCTTGACTAGTATCTTCGAAATGATTTTGTAGCTCACATTTCATAGAGCAATTGGTTTGAACTCAGTCATTGTAGTAGATGGTTTAACCTTTGGTATCAAGCAGATATTGGTGTGATTGTGATTCTGATCAAGGAATTCACCATTAAAGAACTGCATAACTTCCTCGACAACACTCGGTCCGATATCCTCCCAGAAGGTGTGGTAATAGGAGCCGGTGAATCCATCCTGTCCAGGGGCCTTATGAGCACCTATAGAATAAGCAGCTTCCTTTATTTCTTCAGGTGTAACCGGTTTTGTGAGGTCTTCGTTTATCTCTGGTGTGACTTTGGCTACAAACCCATTAAACGTGTCTCCAAAATCCACATGTGATTGTTGCTGAGATTTGAATTGAGTTTTGAAAAACTCTTCTACAGTATGAGCTATATCTCGATCTCCTTGGATGCAGTTCCCATTTGCATCCAGAAGCATACAAATTATGTTCCTTATCCTTCTAGTTTTAGAGACCGAGTGAAAGAACTTCGTATTACGGTCACCTTCCCGGAGCCAAGGGTTCCTACTTTTCCTTTTTCAATATTGTTCTTCATCAATGTAAGCCTGTTGCAGCTCTTTGTGGATAAGTTTTCTATCATCATACATGAGCTGGCCTCTTCTTTCCTCTGTTTGACCTTCAAATAATGTCACAAGCGGTTTGTGATCAGATTCACCTAGTTCTAAGAAGTGTGTCTCTGTAGTTTGGAATTGTTGATGCCAATCTGTGTTTCCCATAGTTCGATCTAGGCAACAGGAGACATGATGAATTCCTCTTTGTACCACCCAAGAGAATCTATTTCCCACCGTTTTAAGATCAACAAAGTTACATGTCTTAGTCATCTGTCTGAGTTGATTGAAAATGTTGTCTGGTCTGATGTTTCCTCCTGATTTCTCATTATGATTGAGGATTTCATTGAAGTTCCCCAATATAAGCCAGTTCCAATATCTATTTACCGCCAGTCTCTCTAGTCTTTCCCACAGGAGCCCTCGGTGTTGTCGTTCAGGGTAGCCATAAATAAATGACATGTAGAAACTGATTCCATTAAAAACAACTTTACAATCGATAAGATGAGAAGACTGATAGATTACTGTTACATCAACTTCCTATTTCCAAAAGATTGCTAGTCCACCACTTAAACCAGTAGGGGGAAGGGTTACATGATTAGGAAAACCCAAATCGCAGCTTAAGTCTCTGATGTAGTTGTCTTGTTGCTTTGTTTCTGAAAGGCAGATTATGCCCAATAGATACTTGTGATGTATCTCTTTTAGGCGTCGAACCGTCGAGTCTTTACCTATCCCTTGATAGTTCCAACATGCTACTCTCATGGGGGCAGTGGTGGTTCAGGGCCCATCGCGCCTCTCAACTTGTTGGTTAGCTCTGCACTGGTTCCAGCTTCTTCATTCTCGACTGGATCCTCTTTCTTCCTTTTCTCTCCTCTCAGGCCACTTTGTTCCCCTGTTTCCACTCGTGTGAGCCGGAGTGTGTTGTTTGTTTATTCCTTCATCCAAACTTTTCTTGTGAGCCGGAGTGTGTTGTTTGTTTATTCCTTCAGCACTTGAATCCCATCTTTCCTCATAGCGAATGGTTTGCGAGCTTACATTTCTTCCATGTTCAGGTCACTAGAGTACATTGTGCGCATTGATTCTTCATTCCAAAAGATATCCTCATTTGTTTCTTCTGTTAAACAGAGTTTTTTTTCCTCTGCTTCTGCATCTTGGGGTGCTTGGATCTCTTCCACCAGGGGTACATGTTCGACAGGAGGAGCATCATGATTATCCATGTTGTCAGCATCTTCGTTGATCTCTTCAATGAGTATACCAGCATTACCGTGATGGACATCTTCTTGTAGGTGGTCTTCCTCATCACATCGTTATCTTCATCATGTCCCTCTTCTGGTCCTCCATTTTGAATTAAGCATCTACAAGAGCTGTGTGTTATCATTCCACACACTTCACAGAAACTTCTGAGTCTCTCATAGTGGAGTTTGAGAAGTGTATTGACTCCTGGTGTAAATTGGAAGTTTCTTTGAAAATGCATGGGGTTATTGATGTTCCAATTGAGACGGATAGAACAAACTCCATCCTTCCTCCAGCTTCTTCATTGTAGTCCATTTGAATATACTCTCTGATTGCTCTGGCGATATGTATAATGACTTCACGATTCATAAATTGGAAAGGGATCCCCCTAACCTGGATCCAAAACGGGATCAGATTCAGGAGGTTCATATCCATCAACGGAGACCGTTTCTGCAGAGTGATCATATGGTCTGCATACGCCCATGGGCCACGTCGTATGACAAATTCCATTGCTTCCTTTGAGGGAAATACAAACTGAAACTGTCTTCCCTCCATTATTCTTCCATGAACTAATCCTTCTAGTCCCCACATTCCTGGCATTGTTGCAATGATGGATCAGATATTTTTGCGGCGCGGAATGGATTGTCGTCCCACGAGGATAAATCGATTTTCTTCTGCAGTTGGGAGTGAAAAAGGGGCCACTTCACTGTCAAGGGTTATTTCTTGAATTGCACGCCTGATGTTGTCTGTCATTTTGGTGGTAGTATCAAGTATTCTTAGGAGAATAACACCGTTTGTAAGAGAGTGTATCAGAAAGCATAATCGGATCATTGTGTCCAAATGCCTTTTTATAGTATCTTATACTTGTGGAAGTTGATCCATCATAGAGGAGAGGTCCCAACATGGAAGTACATGGGAACATGGGTGTAGATCGTGGATCAATCCCACTTTGCCATCGAAATCAATATTATCATCCACAAAATTTGTGGAGAGAAGGTACCAAATTTGCAACCGTTTGGTGATCACATGAAAATCGCCCATAATCGTCAGATTTGTGGTTGGGACCCTTTTGTTTTAGTCTCTTTTAGTTTATTTTTACAAAAATAGCATCCAAAGAAGAAAATGATCAAAATATTTCATTAAAGAGGTAAATAAATATTTTTACCCATAGAGTTAACTAATCTAGACTTATGATTTAGATTTAAAGGGTTGAGTTTTTGGGGTGGATTTCAAATTTTAGAAAATAAAAATAAATATTAAAATTTTCAAAATAAAAATGAGCTATTTGGTTGTTATTTTTAGGACTATTTTGGTGACAAAAACTTAAAAATGACAATTTGAGAGAATTGTCTTAAATAATTGTCACAATTATAAAAATCTAAATTAGCTAAAATATTAAAGGAAAAATTTCCAAAATTGACCTAAAACTTGATTTTAAATGCAAATCTAAACCTCTACTTGAATGAAATGCAAAAGTAACCCAAACCAAACAAAAAACAATGTAAAATTACACACAACCCCTTATGACCAAACAACAAAACAATGTGTTTTTTACGAATTTATAGTAAGTCGCCTGCGCAATTTCTTAGGTCTTCTGCGAGACGACTCTCTGGACGACTTCCTGGAAGTCGTCTGGAAATTTTCATGGACGACTTCCAGGAAGTCGTCTGGAAGAGTAAATCTTAAAAATAATTTATAAATTTTTTGAAAAATATTTTGACAGGGGAAAAATGTTTATAATATAATTATAAACATTTATAAATAATATAAATTAAGATCTAGTTAAATTGAATTGATTTAAACCTAGATGAGATGAATGACGTAAGTGATTGTATTAGTTGGTTAAGGGTTTGGTAACATATGTTGTAGTATTGTATGTACATTTAGGGGTAAGAGGTTGGAAGCTTAACTTTTTTCTTGAAAATTTTATATTTGAGGTATATGTGTTTAGATTTATGTATATTAAACACTTTTAAAGTTGATATTAAGTTTAACGAAGTGTTTAAATATTATTTTGTTAGTTATTTGAGTTAGGTTTAAATTATAGGGTTTCGGACGACTTACTGGAAGTCGTCCAAACCGTACATAACTTTTACTTTTACCAAATTACATTTATTTAACAACTTTTTTATCAAAAATATAAATAGTTATTTTTCACTGTTATTTTCACTATTTGCTAAGAAAAAAGAAAACCCTAGCCGTTTTCTCTCTAAGGCGATTTCGAAGGCAATTTTTCCTTCGAAACCTAGCCGTCTTCCGTCGAAACCTCTAGCCGTTTTCCGTCGCTCTCACTACTGGTAACCTCGTTTTTTCCGTCGAATATCGTTTCTCCATCACGTCCGAGGAAGAGTAACCTAACCCTCTTCATTTTTTCAGATCTAAACGTTTGCGTTTCGTTAAACTTCGCCGCCGATCTCACCACCGGTAAGTTCTTCCTCTTTGTCGTCGTTCAGTGTTTTTCTTAAGGCGAATCGTTTTCACCGCCGTTAAACCCTAATTTTTATAGTCTTACCTCTTATCTCCCTTCTTGTTTTGGAGAACTTACACTCACCGTTATCAATCGTAGCGCTGAAACTAATGCATCCTTACTAACAAAACTCTGGCTGACATAAATATTGGTGGCATTCGAGCTTCCTCCTTTACTACCATATGTCTCTTTCAGATCCTCAAAACATATATTATCTTCTTCATCCTCTTCCTCATCCTCATCCTCGCTATAATCTTCACCAAGATCATCCGCTTTAACATCCTCCTCCCAATCATCATTTTCAGCTTCATGCAAGTTAACATCCTTCTCCCAATCATCATTTTCAGCTTCAGGCAAGTTAACATCCTCCTCCCAATCATCATTTTCAGCTTCAGGCAAGTTAACATCCTCCTCCCAATCATCATTTTCAACCCCATCATCATCTTTTTCCCCTTTCTCTGAAATTTTATTAGAATCTCCAGCTTCTATAACCGTTCTCAGCTTCACTCGGCTTGAAACAAAAAGACGTACATCATGCATTTTAGTGATCTCGATCAAGTTCCGAACTTGTCTATCACTTGTAACATAATAAGAGGAGTGTCTTGATGCCTCATTGCTTCTGGTAATAAGTAGGTTAACTCCACAACCTTTGCTTACAGGTTATAATCTTCTACAACCATTTCAACAAGTTCGGCATGTGTAGAACCTTCACTCAAAAAGAATATTCTCGCTCCTTTAGCTTTATCAACCACAAAATCCCAAGAGTCGTCTTTTACTGACCATTCTCTGTATACTACAGGTATATGACGTATCATCTGCAGAGAATCAAATTAAATCACATTAGCAAACATAGAAAAGCAATTCAAAAAAGTTAAAAGAGACGACTTGGACGACTTCCTGGAAGTCGTCTCCTATAAACAAAAGGTTAATAACATGTATGTTGGTAAGCTCATAAATATCACCAATTAAGTTATATATTTCATTCAGTAGCCGCAATATTGACTCATATACATGAATTAACAAGAAAATATTATAAATCCATTAAAATTTTTGAAAAAATGAAAGTTTATTAATGATTGACCTAGACGACTGCTCTAGAAGTCGTCAACACAGACGACTTCCAGGAAGTCGTCCAGCAGACGACTTCCTGGAAGTCGTCCGTTTAGGTCATTTTTGCAATTGAATATTTACAAAAGAAGACTTAAAGTGAGGTCGTCCAGTCAGACGACTTCCAAATAAGTCGTCCTTTATTAACAAAAAAATTCAAAATTTATTCAGACGACTTACATGTAAGTTGTCTAGAATAAACAAGTTACTTTTGCAATTGACCGAATTGTATCGGAAAGTTGACTGGCCAGAGACGACTTACATGTAAGTCGTCAAGCCGACGACTTCCACGTAAATTGTCTAACATTTTCTCAGAATGTTGACTCGGTTGAGACGAATTCCAGACGACTTCCAGGTAAGTCGACTTAGGTTACTTTTGCAATTGAGAATTTAAACTTAGATATTTAATTTTAAGTAAATAACTTTATGGAAGTCGTCTGTCGAAACTAAAGGTTTGACCAGATTCTCGTCTAAAAAATCCGGACGTCACTTTTTGTTCGACAAACATATTTATGGAAACAGGTAAGTCTTCGACGTACAATTCAGAAAAGAGTTTCGATTTCATACCTTCAACGACTGAGGTAACTTGCTTAGCTTCTCCAAACACACAGAAATTCACCCATAAATTGATCACACTCTTTAATGGGTACATGAATATTTGAATGTTTAAATGCCAGCAATTGAGTTTTTTGGGTGAATATAGAGAGAAAGTGAAGAGAGATGTAGTTTTTTTTGCATAAAAAATGATTTAGGAAGTGTGAAAATCAAATTTTAGGTGCATTAAGAGCTTCAAATTGGTTGTTCATGGTGGTTGATGTATTGATGGCAATGAAAATATTGTAAATAAGAGATGAAGATGAGGATGATAAAGTAAAACAATCAATTTTGAAAAGAAAAAAAAGAATGGCATTTTCGTGAATAATCCAGGTTTTTAGGGTACAAAAGACACATGAAAGTTCCAAAAAAAATCATAGGTTAGTTTTGCATTTGACTTTTTTTTTTTGGTTACTTTTGCAAAACACCCAATATTAAATATATAATCTGCGTGCAGTAAAAAAAAGGAAAATTGCACTCTTTACACACCACTTTCTTGATAATTAGGTAAATATACTAATATAATGTATTGAACTGTTTAACAATATTTTAGGACATTGCTACCCCTATAGATACAATTTCTATTCTATAACCTAAAAGATTATGTAATCTATGTGTAGGATTTTATTACGATTGTCATATCCACCATCATATCTTCTTGTCAGACGTAATGATTCTTCTTAATTAGTTACCCCCAAAAAATTCTCCTAAAAGATTTTGTTTAAAATTTAAAATCCTCTTTCACCGATTAATCATCCCTCTTCTTTCATTCCAATTTTCATTCTCTTTGATTTTGTGTATCCTCTTTCTTAAATAGTTGTTGCATTGAAAATGGATCATGGAACAAAGGTTACTCCTTCTTGTACCATACCGAAAGGATCTTTTCAGTGGGAGACAAACCTGTTGGTGTAAGAGTAACCCTTTACCACAAACCATTTACAATTATATCATATCTCTTACAAGTTGTTTAACACATGATGTAGATTATGTAGCATCTTCATCAGTGTCCTCGTCAGGTTTTGTTTCTTGTTTTGGAATTTGGTTATCAATGTTCTAATCTTTTTTTATCTTCTTTTGGATCAATAGATTTTAGTTGGGCATATTTATCCCAGTATGCTTTATCTTTTGCTTTAGGATTAAGTTTGTAGCCTATTTTTTAAAGATTTTTACCACTTCTCGGACTGGTGGTTTACTGGAAACTGAATAAAAAAAAAATAAATAAATTATGTAGTCATTTACCCTTCTTGTAGGTTGGTTTGGGAGAAAACCCACCGTAATTTGCCCCATGCTTGCTATGCCTACTTCACCGCAGCTACCATGATCATAGTTGTCCCCACTGGAATTAAAATCTTTAGTTGGATCGCTACCATGTAGGGGGGGGGGGCAAATTGAGCAAAGGCGGCCACTTCGCGATATTGTGTCAATTCCGACTGGTATAAATGCAAGTGAAAAACAGAATGTAAGAATTTGTTAGCTTCAACTTTTGCTCTGGTTTGTTTGAATATCTTGCATCGTAACCTAATAAATTTAGTAGGATAGGACGATCAGTGGCTTACTTTGCTTTAATTGAACCGACCACTAATTTTGTTAGCCGGCTAATAATATGTAATATACCCTACTGGTCTTGTTTTAACAATTTACTAATATTTGGTAGTTACTAATCTATTTAGGTTGCTTTGGTGCCACATCCCAATGTAGTTGGCCTCTGCTTGCATTGCGGATATAGATGGAAAAGACAATGTAAGTAATACTTTTTGTGTAATTATTCTCCCACTGTAGTTCTTGTTGGTTTGAACACTTGTTAATGTATACTTAGTTTATTTAATTGGGTAGGAAGGTTGTTAGCCTTTTTGGTTTTAATTTTTGAGCATGTTAGATTTTTTTATCCGGCTAATAACTTAAATTTTCCCCTTGTTGGTGTTTTTGTTTAACGTTTTGCAGGCCTAACTTGTGCCGAGGAAGCGTATTTGCAGCCAATCTTGCAAGACCCAACATTGACTATGCAGCCAAGTTCGCGGCACTCCTCAAGAAGCTCAAATCTCCGTTGTGAGAATTTACTTCTAACCGGCTCAAATATGTTCTCCATGTTGCCGTATTTTCTTGTAATTTCAAACGCTTTCAATGCTTCTTCGGTTGACTTGTTTCTAGTAGCCCTTCTAGCCGTGTCATTTATGTTATCTAAACTTATATTTGAATGTCTAACATGTTCAAATCAAGGTTGTGGTTTAGATCCCAAACATTTTAGACCTGAAACTGTGATTGAATGTTAAATTATTTTTATATTATAGCTTATATGTGATTTTGAGTCCATCCCTTTTGTTAGCATGACCTTAATTCCAGTAACTTACCATTTAGTTGGAGTCAACTATTCTGTCATGTAATGAGCATGCCAATCATTGGTTGGCGAGGCCTCAATTTTATTAGTTTGTCTTTTATTTGGAGTTAGCTATTCTATTATATAATTATCCTGCCAATATTTTTTGTATACAACCAATTATGTACGATTTGGGTGTCCAAATTTTTCAATACCACCCAACTATTTAATTAGCTTTACAAGAGGCTAATCAAATTTTGTGATACCATTTTTGTATTTAACATTGCAAACTATATTTCCCGTAAGATTAGTGACTGATTATCATAATTTCAACTTACCTATGATTTCGATTCAACCCTTTTTGTCAGCAAGGCCTTAATTCTATCAGCATACTTTTTAATTGAAGGTAGGTACCTTATCATGTAATCAGCCCGTCAATCCTTTGTTAGCCAGACCTTAATTATATTAGCTCGCTTTTTATCTAGAGTTAGCTTTTCCTATTATGTGATTAGCCTACCAATCTTTCTAGTGTACAATCAAATATTTACTATTAGCTATCCAAAAATTTAATAACTTGTCTATTTCTTTCAATACCTGGCCAACTATTTAATTATCCATCCAAGAAGCTAATTAAATTTTGTGATACCATTGTTTGAATTTAACATTGCGAACCACATTACATGTGGTATCCAACAATTTAATAATGTTTATGACTATTTAGTTAACCATCGAATCAGCTAATAAAACTTTGTGGAGGGGTTTATATTTGGCATTGTAAACGAAATTAACTAATCTTTATATGTTTCTACTTGTTCATTGTTGAATCTCATACATAAAACACTAGTACTTAATTGTCAGCTCAAAGTCAACAAAATTTGAACTTGTCTTATTTAGAACATTGCTTTATTGGATCATGTTACTGTTGGAAGAACCTAACGGTTAGCTAGCCATATTTTGGTGTACATGGTTAACTAAACCATATATGATACACTTTTTACAGAAAAGTCAAACTCTGACCTTTGTGTTTTCTTTTATTTTTAAATCATTGATTTTCTTTTCCAGCTTCTGTAAAGAGGTCTCTTTTCATAGACTCCACGAGTACAAATGTTACGTTCTCTCTCTTACTTATATTTTTATATGTATGTAGACTAGTAAAATCTTCGGGCTGATTCACAATTAATGCGCGGCGAGTGTCAGATGTATATATGGCTGAGATTATTTCTTTTTCTGCAATAACTATTATATGTCCTTGGTAAAGTAAAACAAATCTTACCAAATATTCACCAAATCTACTCTAAATCTCCTACATACCAAATTATGATCTTATTTGTCTCTGAAAGTTAAAGGGGTAAAGAGTCTTTTTGCTTAGTATACTAACATTGTACAACCTACATAAATACTATCGAAGGTAGATTGTTAATTACATCTTTAGAGATTTTGACCCAATTAACTCTAAAAAAAAACCTAGTTTAACGGAAAAGGGTGAAAATATTCCAGTGACAAAAGTTCACAAATTTAGTAAAATTTGTATTTGGACTTTAATATGGATTGGATCGGCCCAGAAGACAAAAGAAAAGATGGCATTAACCATAATTTTGTTGGGCAAAAACGAAACAGAGCCTTCAGCACTGTAAACGAACACAAAGCTACCTCTAAAAGTCAAGCTCCTTGCCGGAAAACGGACACGAACCTGATCTCTAGATCTCTTCCTCTCTTTTATATTTTCGCGGGAGATCCCTCGATCCGCTCATCCAGATATTCTCTGCTTCTGATCTACAATCTCTACTACTATGATCTGAAATGAGATGCAGCCTAATCTCTTCCCCTTCGGCTCTGTTTTGGGTAATCCCTTCCTCTTCAATGGCGGAGATCTAAGCGAGGTTGGCGCTGGTGGCTTCGAGAGCTCTAGGGTTTTCTTCTTACTTCCTCTCTTATTGTCCCAAGGCGAAGGCATGGATTTATCCAAGGTTGGCGAAAAGTTCCTCAGCTCTGTGAAGTCCGCTACATCGCTCGGACTCTTACCCTCTTCTTCTTCCTCTGATCGCCCTGAGGTACTCTCTCTACTCTCTCTCCTTTTGATTCCTCTTAATGTAACATCTTGTGGTGAACCCATTGTGTAGATTCCGGCACGTGCTGCTGCTGCAGCTGCTGTTGCTCGTGCTTTGGCTGGACTTCCTCCTGATCAGAGGTTAAGTATCTCTTCTACTGCTACTGAGCTTAGCTCAATATATGGTAACAGACCTCCTCCCCAAGAAGTTGAAGAGCTTGAAGAAGGCTTCTATGAAGAGGTGTCTGTTTATCTCTTGGTATTTGTGGTATTCAAAGTTTCATAATAGGCCACATTTCATTCTTGCGTTGTCATGTAGGATTTTGATCCAGTGAGACATATTTTGGAGAATGTGCCAGATGATCAGAGTGAGCTTGCTTATTTTGAGGAGCAGGTACTAACTTCTCCATCTAAACTAACCGGTGTTAGTTAGTGTGGTTTTATTCTGTTTATTCACTTACTATGGAGTTACATAGTAATGTTTTGTTTACTAAGTTTAAAAGGTTCGTCTATTGTATAGGCCACCCTGAGGTTAGTACAGCTGGATAGAGTAGCAGAAAGTCTGTCTCACCATGTTATGGAGCATCATGAAGTTATGGGTAAGTACCTTGCAATTAAATAGACTTGTCTTTTTCCTCATGTCGAGTAAAAGACCCTATGTGTTCCCAAATGTGAATACTAATATTCACTTTTGGCCAGTGAAGGGGATGAACTTGGTTAGAGAACTGGAAAAAGATTTGAAGATTGCGAATGTCATCTGCAAGGTAAGGAATTCATGTTCTTATCATCCTAAATATAGAAAAGCAAAATAGTGGTTTCATTTTTTTTATCTTGCCTGTCGCTGGTTTGACCTTGTTTGTTTGTTTCTGCCAGAATGGAAGAAGGAATTTGACTTCATCTATGACTGAGGCTTCAAGAGATCTTATTGTACACACTCATTCCAAAAAGAAACAAGCTCTTCTGGTAGGCTTCTCTATTTACTTCAGTCATCTAGCATCCGCTGGTCGTTTCTTCAATATGTTTACTCGTGCTTTCTTGCTGATTACCCCATCAATTAGCTCAGAAATTTACGTACAACTTACTCTTTAATATCACCTACGAGCGAGTGGTCAATACTGTTGGGACAAGTTCTGCGTAGAAGTACTTTCTTAAATACATACATACTGTGTAATGTCGCCTTATCAACAAGGGTCCAAGTGTTAGATTATTGTAATACTTAAAACGTAGTGAATGCTTTTAAAAAAAAATCACTCTATCATACCTTGTTGCTTCTCTAAATACCTTGTAATCAATACTTCATGAATGTTTAAAACTCCACTTGCAGGACATGCTTCCTATATTAACCGATCTTCGCCATGCAAGAGTAATGCAGTCAAGTCTTGAAGACCTTGTTGAAGAAGGAAACTATTGCAAGGTATATTCTTTTGATTCTTCACATTAGTATTATGGTGAAATCATGCTATGAAACTAACAAGCGACCAGGAAATGTATTCCATATTGTGTAGGCTTTTCAAGTTCTGTCTGAGTATTTGCAGCTTCTTGACAGTCTCTCTGAGTTTTCAGCCATCCAAGAGATGACCCGTGGTGTTGAGGTAGCTCTGACATATTCATGACCAACCATTGTCTTCATAATTTTCTATTGTCAGTTGGTTGAGCTTCTCATACTCTTTTCAAGGTTTGGTTAGGAAGAACTCTTCATAAGCTGGATTCGCTTTTGTTGGGCGTCTGCCAGGAGTTCAAAGAAGATAGTTATATAATGGTTAGTAATCCAAGTCATTCTCATATTAAGCTCTCTCCTTCTTGATTTAAACTATAAAGCATTGAATTTTGAGCATTCAAAATAGTCGGAGAACTAGAAATTTGCTCAATTGCAATAGTTTACCTGTTTATGTGCTCATACTTTCAGGTCCTTGACGCTTATGCACTGATTGGTGATGTCTCTGGTCTCGCGGAGAAGATACAAAGCTTCTTTATGCAAGAAGTTATCTCTGAAACCCACTCAGTGCTAAAGACTGTTGTTGGGGAGGTATGTGAGCTAAATATTCCACTGTTGGTCCTCCAGACTTGATGTTGAGTTAGTACATGCTTGGATGCTTGCTGGTGTATGGTGCAATTGTTTCTTTTATCTTTTTCGTGGTGTATGGCTCAAGTTTTTTTCCTTGTAGCTTAGATGAACTTTTGATCCTAGAAGATACAGTAGATGAATATATTGAATGCTTAACAAGTGTAGTTTTCTGAGTAGTAATCACTTATATTTTGAAATCAAAAGATGGTTACAATTTGTTTTACATAAATCTGATCTTTATTCGGTTTATTTTCCATGCTATCTTTGCCATATGCACTGTCTTTTTTAACCTCATCCTACATATCAAACCAATCAGATTGTTGATCTTGTGAATTTTTTTTTGTAGGATAACAGTGCTGCCACCCTATTTAGTAGGTATGTTCTATGCACCTGAGTTATTACTGGTACCTGTTACAGTATCTAACACTCACTTCTGGTTCCTTTTTGTTTTGGATTCTAGTATTCGTGCTGATTTATTACATTATTTTCAGACTTACATACAGCGATCTATGTATTCAGACACCAGAATCCAAGTTTAGGCACTGTCTGTTGAGAACACTAGCTGTGCTATTTCAGTTAATATATTCGTACCATCAGATAATGAGTTTCACTCCAGAAGAGAAGGTAGGTTCCATCGTCTACTTGAGTTTGTATTTAACATTTTGAAACTATTACAGGGTTCTTGAAACAGCTTCTGGTTCTAGTTTCAGTGCTAGTTACAGTATTCGTTGTCAGATTTTATAGTCTTAAACTCCTCTGTCCGGACTTTTTAGCCTACTGTCTGAGCAAAAACTCTCTGTAATTAAAGAGTCTTAGCATACATGTGTGTTTGTTTAGTTTTGTGGCATGTAGAACTCTTACTTGTTTTGCTGATATGTATTTGATGTCAGAAATTATATTTAATCATGTATGCAAGTCTTTGGTTATTACTTGGTTTCTTAGTTGATATACTTAAGTGGTTTTTAAAATCTCTTTTGAGTACTCTTTGTCTAGCAAGTGGCTGTCCAAGAATTTCCATAAGTTCTTTGATTTTAGTACGTTATACTTTTACTTTGTGCCCTTTGCTTGAAGGATGATTAGTCATAAAGTCTTCTCTTTGATGGCTTCTATGCTCGGTATCTTATGCATTGTCAACTTCCTTTAGGTTCTTTACTTTATGTCATCAGCATCAAATTCGATTAGTTACGTTAGCGTCAATTTCGTTTAATACACTATAAAGGGCTAAGCTTCTGAACTGAAACAGGTAGAAAATTTGATCTCAAGAAGTTCTGCAACAACTCAAAAGATTGATTCAATGACAGACACTTCATGCGGTCCACAGGATGGTGGTCTCTCTTCAACCATGGCTTCAGCAAGCATACCTTCTACCATTTCTGCTGAAGAGTCTATTGGAAGTGAAACCTCCAGTTCCGTGCAGCAGGCGTCTAATTGTGCGATAGGCGAGTGTAGGGATTCTGGAGATACAGTATCTAATGGCGAGTCACCATGGTACTATCTACGGAAAGAGAGTGCTGGTTTTGTTTCAGGAACTCTGCAGAGAGGACGAAGAAATCTATGGCAACTTACAACAAGCCGTGTGTCAGTTTTGCTCTCATCCCCAGCTGCTTCTTCAACAAGTATACATCAGTTTCTTAAAAACTATGAAGACCTGAGCGTCTTTATCCTTGCTGGGGAAGCGTTCTGTGGATTTGAAGTTGTTGACTTTAGGGAGAAGCTAAAAGGTGTATGCGAAAATTATTTCACTGCGTTTCATAGGCAAAGCATGCATGTAAGTTCAAATTCACGATTTCCATTGGAAGTTACTCTCATGCATCACCTCTCCTACATGAAGGTAAAGTTTTTGTTTGGTTTTTCTCCCTAACAGGCGCTTAAAATGGTCCTAGAGAAGGAGACATGGACGAGATTGCCACCTGATACTGTGCAAGCTATCAATTTTGCTGGTCTTGTGGGGGATGGGGCTGCCCTTATTATTTCTTCCCGAAATGCCTCTGGTTCTTCCAGATTCCCTCTCTCAACTGATCCGAGTGGGAACAGGAGTGGTGGATTCTCATATTGGCTGAAAAGTGGAAACCCTTTCTCAGCAAAGTTAACTTACTATAGAGAAGATCAAGACTACTCCTCAGACAGTGGAGCTGCCTCTGAAGATCAAGACTACTCCTCAGACGTTGTGAATTCCAAGGTAAGAGATAAAAAAGGCATTAACGGAGGTAGTCCTGTTTCAGTAGAGGAAAATGAAGACCTACATGCTGACTATATTGATGAGGATAGTCAGCTTCCAAGACGAAGTTTTACACGCAGTATATCAAGGACTTCTTCTTCACACTTGAGTACTAATGATGATTTGAAAGCTCAAACAGGATCCTCACTTTGCCTTCTAAGGTAATATGCGGTTTAAAAACTGTTTGAAACTATAACGACATGCTTCCCATAACATATTATAAACTGTGTTCTGTGTCTTAGATCAATGGATAAGTACGCGAGACTTATGCAGAAACTAGAACTTGTTAATGTCGAATTCTTTAAGGTACCAATCCAAATTCTAGGAATTTTCGCAGATTTCTTTACTGTCCTTTTCGTTTCTAAAATATGATTTACATCTGTTTGGAATTCTGTAGGGAATATGCCAATTGTTTGGGGTCTTTTTCTATTTCGTGTATCAAGTATTTGGTCAAGAGAATACAAATTCAGGTGGAAAAGGAGTCTCCAATTCATCCAGTAGTGAGTAACTGATTCGTTTCCTTTTGATGCTCCTCTTTGTTTATAATGTTACTCCCAGCCTGCTTCAATATGGTTATGTTATAGATTTCAAGGAAAACCATTTTGCTCAACATAGAATTATATTTCAAATTTTTGAAATTGCAGATCGTTTGAAAAGCTGTTTATCCCGGATATCACAAGAATGTGAGCAATGGATAAAACCTCAGTTTTCATCATCCTCACCATCTTCTTCCCTTGCCTTCCCCAACACAATTCACAGTCTTGCGGACGTAACTCCATCAAGTCCCTTAAATACAACATCTGGTCACCTATCAGGCATATCTTTTAGTCTCAAGGTACACCGTGGGGAATCTGAAAACTAGGATCAGTGTTGTTTTCTGTCGAGTAGTAAACCTAAAGATAACTATTCCTACTCATCTTTCACGTATTTCATAGATGAAGTGAGAGAAGAGATGAGCAGCTGATCATAAAAAGGTATTTCTTACACATGATTATTGCTTGCAGGAAAGATGCGCTGCAGTGGACACTGTTTCTCTTGTTGCTCGGATATTGCATAAATCAAAGGCTCATCTCCAATCGATGCTTCTGTCAAGAAATGGTTCTCTGGTTGAAGACTTCTTTGGTCAACTGGTATGTGACGCTTTCAGTTGTGATTCCTTATAAAACTATTGCCTGATGTGGCTGTGCTATTGACAACATTGCATACAGTCTAATCATATATAGACCTCTGAGCATCCAATAGTCTCTTGCTTCTTTAAGAATAATGGATTATGTAGGATGATCATAAGTAGTAGTTTCATTGTATTCCTTTGTAATATTAGTCAAGAACTGTATATATACAATATGAGTGTCAAATATATTTGGAAGAGTTTGCATTAAGTGGATTGATTCATCAGGTTGGTTCCGTACCTGATCTGACAGAGCACTTACACAGGACAACTGCGAGGATCCTGCTGCATGTTAATGGGTAAACTGTTATATAACTAGTAATTCATTCGGTATGGTTTTTATATTGTCATTGGGGGTATGTACTGTATGTCCATTGACCTTTAACTGATTTTGCAGATATGTCGACCGGATTGCTAATTCTAAATGGGAAGTCAAGGAGCTTGGAGTGGAGCATAATGGGTTTGTTACTTCCTTCTGTTACTCCATTTGCTCTTCCAAATTTGTACCCAATACTTCAATTAAGGCATGAAATACTTAACTATATAGATATTCATAATTTTACAAAGGTATTCTTGTAAAATGCTCGTATTGTTGTACATTGTTAGCATTGACAAGCTACTTACTTATTTGCTGAGTTAAGATTTAGATATTTAGCACACGGTGTTGATGCTCTGAAACTAGATTCTCTGACCATTTTGCTTTGGCCTATCAGACCATTGATTGCTTCGCTGCCATCGTATATGTATTAAAAAAACTATTTGAACAAACAGGTATGTTGATTTGATGCTTGGGGAATTCAAACACTACAAAACAAGGCTTGCTCACGGAGGCATTCCACAGGAAGTAAGTGTCTCTCCGACCTCATCATCAATTCTAGGAGCTGATTACATTTTCTACTCAAAATTTGAACTCTTTTTCGTATATATAGGTCCAAAACCTCCTACTGGAATATGGAGTTGAAATATTTGCGGAGACGCTGGTGGAAGGTCTATCTCGAATAAAAAGATGCACCGATGAAGGACGTGCTCTCATGTCATTAGATATTCAGGTACTTTTCCTCTTTGTTTGTTTTGTTTTGCAGTGTAGTTTCTTCTACACGACATCAAGAATTTTGTACAGGAAAGATGGTCATGATAGGACAAACCTTTACTCTTTGTTGATGAGATAAAAGTAAACACACAAACAGTTGATAAATTGGATGACATAGTTAATATGCATATGGATATATTCTGGCTGGCATTATCTATTTATTGTTTTGTAGGTTCTAATAAACGGGCTACAACACTTTGTGCCAACAAATGTGAAACCGAAGTTACAGATAGTGGACACATTTATCAAGGTAAGCAAAACAGTGACTTATATGGAAGTGCAGACTAATTTGCTGGTGAGACACATTTAAAACCGAAATCATTACTCATTTTTGCAGGCATACTATCTACCAGAGACAGAGTATGTCCACTGGGCAAGGGCTCATCCGGTAAGCAAACAAATCTTCCTTTTCTTTTCAATGGATATAAGATTTGATGAAAATGTGTAAACAATCAATTGTAAATAAACAGGAATATACAAAAGCACAGGTCGTCGGACTTGTGACTTTAGTGGCCACCATGAAAGGCTGGAAGAGGAAAACGCGGCTAGAAGTTGTGGATAAGATTGAATCAGCTGCTGCATAGATCTAAATCTAGAAGCAAGCTTGTAGAACTTCCAGCAACAGCGAGTAATATTTACATGTATTGAGTGCTGTAAATTTGAGGAAAAGTGCCCTTCTTGACTTCAGCCGTTGCTTATGGGTTTGTGTTAAAAATCCTCCTGAAGTTGTACAGTCCTGACGAGACTGTAACTCACATTCCACCCCCACTCCCTGTATTGTCAGATCCTTAAACCGATTATGTAGTGCAAAACCATTTTAGCCATTAACAACGGTACCATTTTGTGATTATGAACACTACCATTTTTAGTTTTTTTCCCCTATTTCATTCTTTTTGTTATCTTATCGACTATTTCTATAATATTATTTGAAAAGTAAACTTATGTATTGTGTTCATGTTAATTATTACCCATGGATCATATTAAATGAAATAAAAGTATCTTGATCAACTATTATTATTTTTTCACTTGTGTTTTAACTAATCATATTTATTCAAAAATAAAAATATATCAAAATCTTTACAAAAATATGTGTGAAACGTATTTAAAATATTTGTTTTTACCAATCTAATTATATAATAATATTAGAGAATTAAAAGTAATCTAATAATTAATTTTATTTCTAAATATTAATAATTATAGATGATATATAATTTTTTTTATTATAGAATTGTTATTTTATTTTCAAATAACTGAGATTTGTAATGAGTGATATTTAATAAATAAATTATTAAATTATTTTGTAGTTGATAACTCTAATTTTTACTTTTAGCCAGTGTTATTTTTCAAATAATATTCAAGATATTAAAGAGTGAAACTAAAATAGTTTTACTAAAAATGCAGTTTTGATTAAATAATTAAAATGTTTCTTTAAGAAAATAAAGTAATCGATTATATGATATAATGTGATCAAAATATTAAAACTATGTGTCAATTACTTTATGGAATAAACTTTTCAATTGTTTGAATTTATTACGTCATGAAATTCTAGCCAATCAATAAACTTTTAAAATATTACAAATCTGATTCATTTATACAGACCAATCACATTTCTCTTTTCTATCACTTAATTTTCTTCCAAAGAAAATACATGAAATTATATTAAAAAAAAATCTAAAAGTATATATATAAATGTAAGACGAGACCTAATTTTCTCCACATCTTCTACTGAAACTTTACTTCGTGGTTCAGAAAGATTGCTACTGTGGAGGCAAGATCGGCAAGTTGAGAGCATGTACGAGATACAACAACATAGTCTATTTGAGACTTTGTGTGAACTTTTAACAAAACATTTTATGTGTATATCCGTTGAAGTGAAAAAGACATTTAACCGATAGAAACCAAACACTTCCTAAACTAGATTCTATTTCTTTAGATTTATATTGATATTAATTGACATGTCTAAGACCAAGACATTTAACATTTTTTCGTATATTTTATGTATTTTTTTTTCTTTGAACCATCTTATACTAAGCTCCATGTTTTCTTCAAGCTTTAGAATCTCTTGGTTAACTTAATCACCATTGCTTGAACAAACTTAAGTTCATTGGCATGCATCGTCATTTTTATCGTAGTTTATGTGCTGCAAACGTAAAAGAAAAGCAGTGTAATAGTTTTTGGACAAGTGATTTAGACAGTACCTAAAAACATGATGATAAAATTAGTACACAAAAATGTCTAACAATCACTAATTAAATGATAAAATGATTAAATTACTCAAAACCTAAAATCTTTATCCTAATCTTATCTTCTAAATACTAAATCTTAAAAACTAGAATCAGTAAACCTAAACCAATAAAATGTTTGGTTATTTTCTTTCTTATATGCTATTTTGGGAACAACAAAGTGTTATTGCTATTTTAAAGTATTTCTCTAGCTTTTTACCATATTTGCATTTGTGTAGATTTTCACAAATATTTGTTTCATTAGCTATGTAACTGAGCATGACACTTATAAAATTTGTTATCTTTTCATGATCATTCATCCGTATGTTATCTGATATAAGCATTCCAAACATATTCTCCTAACATTAGTTATACCCACAAATGCGATTCCAATTGTTTTCCATCAGCCGAAAATTTGCATCTGACGTTTGTATATTAAATTTTGAGTTTTTATTTTGACTTTATATATGACTATTCCTAACTATGGTGAAAAACTTGTCACATATCTTTATCAGTTCTACATATACTAACCAGTATTCTTACTTTCCAATGCTCACGATTTGTATCATCCAACAAAAAGGGTTTATGAACATCGTTCAGTTATGTAGAAGTAGTCATATTCTCTTTTTATTAGGATCTCATGTATTTGACGACAGATCGTTGGGACAAATGTTCCTCTTGGGTACCAATTGTAAGAAGCAAAATATAAGACACAAAATTATATGAGATATGGAAAGAGAAATTCCCTTAGATAGCCTTTTTTAGTTTGTTCTTCACAAAAATAGTTTTTAAGAAAGAAAATGATTAAAATAGTTTTTTTTGAAGCTAGAATTTTTATTTATATGCATTTATACCCCTAGGGTTAACTAATTTAGACTTTAGGGTTTAGAGTTAAGAGGTGGGTTTGGGGACAGAGTTTCAATTTTTAAAAAAAAAAAAAAAAAATGTTGTTTTTGGTCATTTTATTTTTCTAGGCTATTTTTGTGACAAAAACTAAAAAAAGCTATTTAAGAGAATTGCCGTATGGAAATGTGCATCTTCACTTTATTCAGTAAAAAATCATTAGACAATCTTACGACAAGACCTTGCTTAATGAAATTACTCGACAAAAAGACATTCTTTAGTTTGACACCCATCTTATCTTTATTTGTAAATAATACACACATCTCTAACTTAATTAGATTCAAGGGCCAGAAATCCTAGATTTGACTTTCCAATTTATCGTTATTTATCAATCAACTTTAGCCTAGCTGATAGTTTGACTCGTTTCGGCAATTTTAGATTTGCAAACTATCATCTTTACTCTTTCTAAGATTTGAGACAACGTTAGGTTTTGTTAGTGAGGAAATGTTGCTATAAGTTGAAAGACACTATATGACAAAGGTCGCTTGGTAATGACACTTCCGAAGGTCGAGACAGCTCGAGACCGGAGTGTCCAGATCCAGCACAAGAGCCGTGGTTTGTTTCCGTCAAAGATGCCGTCTTCGAACGAAGTACTGACTCTTAGCCTATCCACCTTGATATCTGTGCAAGAGACGCCTCCTTCGAAGTCCGAGACACTGCATATTCCTCTGCTCTCAAGGCGATGTAAAGTTGACTCCAGGGTGGAGAGAAACCGAGCACCAAAAACCGCCATCCCAAGTGAAGGATCTCACTAGTAGAATAATCGTCCATAGCCACGGACTAGTCACGAACTAATCGTGGCTACTAAAGACAACAAAACGTGACTAAACCTAGCAATTTCGTGACAAAGTTAGTCACGGATTAGTCACGGAAACAAAACGTGACAAATGTCAGTCACGAAATATCGATGATAGTTTTCGTGATAAGGTTGCCACGGTAAAAAACGTGACAAGAACGTGACAAAAAGCCACGATTTTACGAACATCGCACTCAAATCGTTTTAAAAAGAAAGTCACGTTATGAATCGTGACAAATTTCGTGACTACTGCACCGAAAAACATCACACCAATCAGTTCTGTAAATTTGGCAGAATTTTATAATAATAAAAGCATTAGCCACGAAAATTATTGTGGCAAAATCGTGACTTTATTTCTCATCGATCTGTCACAGAAAATATGTTATTTTCTTTATGCTGACACGTAGTCACGGAAATTTTCGTGAGTAATTTCGTAGCTAATTTTCGTGGCTAAAACGTGACAAAAACGTGACAACTGTCGTGACAAAACATGGATAAATCGTGACTATGAGTTTGCCTATAAATAATGAGAACCACGGATTCGATTTCTTCTCAAACAAATGTTCATTCTTCAAATCAAACGAATGATATAAAATATCTTCAAATTTCAGAGGTAGAGAATGGATGGATCGACACATGGATCTCATACAAGATTGTGTTTCTGAAGATTTTATACAAGGTTGCAAAGAGTTCATTGCATTTGCTTGTAATCAAAATTCTTATCAAGAAAGGAAAACTTTGTTATGTCCGTGTGCACGATGTCAAAACCGAAAGCAACGTGATGCAAGAACGGTGTATCGTCATCTATTCCAAGTCGGATTCAAGAATAATTATTATGTATGGTCAAGCCATGGAGAAAGTTTCTATGATGTTGCGGAATCATCGACAGGAGGACAATTTTTTGGAGAATCATCAATGGCGGGTCATTTAGCTGAAGAAGAAATACCATTTATGGAAGAAGAAGCATTTCAAGAAAACACAAATATTCATACAGGAGAGGGCACTGGACCACCAAACATGATGGAGGATACCAATGAAGAGCAATATCAAGATAATGTGTTTCGAGCCTTTGAAGGTGCCAATGAACCACTTTACGAAGGATGTGTTGAAGGTTTTCCCAACTTTATTTGGCTTCCCGTTTGATGAAAGTTAAAACCGATCATAATTTATCTGAGTCGTGTGTCGATGAGATATCTCAAACTTTAAGAGACGTTTTACCCCAACCTAATAAAGCTCCATCGTCTTATTATGAAACGAAGAAGTTGACACGTGCGCTTGGTCTTCCCGTTATAAAGATTGATATTTGCGAAGATAATTGCATGCTTTTTTGGAAAGAAGATAAGGAGCTTATGGTATGTCGATTTTGTGGAAAAAATCGATACCATCAAAACCGTGGAAAAGGCAAAAATCGTCCTAAACAACGGATGTTTTACATGCCAATTACGGAGCGTTTAAAGCGTCTATACCAACTAGAGGCGACTGCATCACATATGCGATGGCACGCAGAACATGTGTCCCCTGAAGGAGAAATGCATCACCCATCTGATGGAGCAGCATGGAAGCATTTTAACAATGTATATCCTAATTTTGCTGCGGAAAGTCGAAACATCTATCTAGGCTTGGCAACAGATGGATTCAATCCTATTGGAATGAATGGTGAAGCTCACTCGGTGTGGCCTGTTATCATAACCCCGTATAATTTACCTCCTGAGATGTGTATGAAAAGAGAAAATTTCTTTTTATCAGTCTTAGTTCCTGGACCGAGACATCCGAAGAAAAGCATAGATATCTATTTGCAGCCGTTAATTGAAGAATTACAAAGTCTATGGAGTAATGGAGTAGAAGCATATGATATTTCAAGGAAGGAAAAATTTACAATGCGAGTTGCATTAATGTGGACAATAAACGACTTTCCAGCTTATGGCATGATGTCGGGTTGGATGACACATGGTCGTTTAGCTTGTCCATATTGTCAGGATGAGACACAGTCATTTTGGTTAAAACACGGAAGGAAACATAGTTGGTTTGACTGCCATCGAAGGTTTTTGCCTTTGAATCATCCATACAGGCGAAATGTACAAGCGTTTCGACGGGGGAAGACAAGAACTGAAGCTCCTCCACCATGGTTGAATGGTGAAGAAATTTTGCACGAACGCATTAACAACATAGAGGGATTATGCAAAACTGTCGATTGTGGAGGAAGAGGACACGAGAACTCTGCGCGCACTATATCTGGCTACGGTAAAGATCATAATTGGGTGAAGAAGAGTATTTTTTGGGAATTGCCGTATTGGGAAAACTTGCTTTTGCGCCACAACTTGGACTTCATGCATATCGAAAAGAATTTCTTTGATAATCTCATAAACACGATTTTGAATGTTCCTGGAAAAACAAAAGATAATGTGAAGTCAAGGATGGATCTCCCTGATATATGTCGAAGGCCGGAATTACATCTTAAAGAAGATGGGACAATGCCAGTCCCGATATTCAGATTGTCTATTGCAGAGAAAAAGGAATTTTTGCGATGGCTGAAACATGATATAAAGTTTCCAGATGGGTATTCTTCGAAGTTTAGTAGATGTGTTGATGAGACAAATTTGAAGCTTTCGGGATTGAAAAGCCATGATTGTCACGTAATCATGCAACGGCTTCTTCCTTTTGCATTTAAGGAACTGCTTCCAAAAAATGTTTATATTGCAATCTCAGGTAACTAATTGTAATTATTTTTTTTGTTCATGTTCATTCATCTACTAAATTCATGTTAATTTGTGTAGAGATAGCACTTTTCTTTCGGGATATCTCATCCAAGGTATTACGAATTGAAGATGTAGCCATGTTGAAAGAAAATATTGGTGTGAAGATTTGTAACTTGGAAAAGATTTTTCCACCCTCGTTCTTTGATGTTATGGAACATCTGGTTGTTCATCTACCTGACGAAGCTCTTTTAGGTGGTCCGGTGCATTTAAGATGGATGTATCCTTATGAGAGGTACATGTACCATCTAAAAAAGATAGTTCGGAACAAGGCACACATTGCGGGTTCCATTATTGCACAATGTGTTAATGAGGAAATTGCTAATGCTTCTGCAAAGTATTTTGGGAATCCAGAAATTGCAGCAGAAGTCTCAGTTCGAGGAGAGATTCTTTTCTCTTATGAATATCCAGATGTTCCAACCATGTTTTACCATGAAGGTCGCGTTTCTGGAAAATCTGAGGAGAAGTGGCTTAGCGATGATGACTACACCGTTCTCCAAACGTTTATGTTGCTCAATTGTGATACGTTTGAGCCATACGAAAGGTATCTCCATAAATTCTTATATTAGATATTTTATATATTATAATACAAGAAAAATAGTGTAAGTGTTTCTTAATCTTAAACAGGATGTTTGAGGAGTGGATGATGGAACGAAATCCGGGTCTTAGTAGTAATGATCTACAAGTTATGAAAGATCAACACTTTGCGGAGTGGATAAAAAACTACGTAAGTTTCTTAAATTATTTGAGGCCTATTGCTTACATTGGAGGTTTTGTTAACTTATTGACGAATTTCATTGACTTAACAGGTTCAAGAAGCTAGCAAATTATATGAATTTCTATTGTGGTTGGTCGATTTTGTACAAGGTCCACACCGTAAATACAGATCGTGGCCAATTTACTTCTCTCGGGGATATTGTTTTCACACACACAAACATGGTCAAGATAAGAGAACTCAACACTACGGTGTCTATGTTCGTGGAACCACAGAGACCGATTACTACGGCCTCATTGAAGAAATAATGATGGTTGAGTATTTTGGTGCTGTTGGGTTGAAGGCCATGATTTTCAAATGTAGATGGTTTGATACAACTAAAGGTCGAGGAATGCGAAAACATAAGTCGGGACTTGTTGATGTGTCTCCGCGAGGCCAATATCAAAAATATGATCCATTTATACTATCAGGTAATTGTGATCAAGTGTGTTTCATTCCTTATCCAAGAGTTCGTCGTACTTCTGCAACAGATTGGTGGGCATGTACAAAAGTTTTGCCAAGAGGGGTTCATGACACGTCTGAAGTTGCTCTTCAAGCGTTACAAGACGATACATATAACCAGATTGTTGCACCAAGTGAAATGGTGCGAGTTGAATCATTTGTTGTCCAAGATGATTCCGATTATGATTTATTACCCGTGCCTCCTCCGAATGATGAATATGTTTCTGAGGACGAGTTGGAAGAATCGTGTAATGATTCTGATTCTGATTCTGATTTCGATATGTAATATATATGTACCTTTGTAATATATATGTACCATTTGTAATATATGTATCCTTTGTAAAATATATGTATCATTTGTAACATATATGCATAATTTGTAATATATATCTATAATTTGCAATATATATGTTTTTTGTAATATATATGTATAATCTGTAATTTATATGTATTTTGTAATATATATATAAAATTTGTAATTTAAATGTATTTTGTAATATATATGTATTATTTGTAATTTATATGTATTTTTGTAATATATATATATAGTTTGTTTAGTGAAAAAAAAATATACTTTGTAATTTACCTATTTAAACCTTAAACCTCAAAATTATAAACCCTTTTCAAATTTGTAAAACTCAAAATAATACCCTAAACCCCAAAATTATAAACCCTTTTCTTATTCCCTCCACTCATTTTTCTCAATAAATTTCCCTCCTAAATCTATTAATTTCATCATAAAACTTCCCTCCTAAACCCAAAAAGCCCACAATTCATCTCCCCAGCCCAAACAAATACCCCAACACTTAGGTTTTTTCTTTTTCTTTTCATCGTAACTCTCTATCTCTCTCTTTTCTTCACCTCTTTTTCTCTCTGCGACAAAGACTCTTCTTTTTCTTTTCACCGTAACTCTCTATCTCTCTCTTTTCTTCACCTCTCTTTACTGATTCCTTGTAACTCTCTTTACTGATTCTTCCTCGTCACTATGCCGTCCAATCCAACCACTGGCCGTCGCTGTCCCCGCCCTTCTGAGTTGAATCTCCCGGGTAAGAACAGTCCCTTCTTGACTGCATGTTAGGGTTTTCACTCGGTTAGGGTTTGTGTTTTGAATGGTGTTGGGATTACGGTTTCTATCGAGGGTTTCTGTTTCAAGGAGGGTTTGAGTATTTTTGATGGTTTGATTTCAATGTTTTCTAACTCAACCCCTTTCAATGATTCACAGATATGCAACCTCGAAGAACACAAAGGGCTGCTTCCGCAGATGAACATCTAAACATAAGTCCTCCTTCACGTCACTCCTTTCCTCCAGGAGTTACCGGTTCGTCAAGTGCGGCCTCGTCTGCTGCTAACTACGTCAGGAGAACAGAGGATGCTCTGCTACGTGCACCCTCAAGAGAGAACCAGCCACACCTCCATCCAAGAAAGCTAAATGGAGCTTTGTGGTAAGTCTCCATAAACCGAATGTTCATGTTTATCAGTTTCGTGTTTCTCTGTTTCATGTCTGTGACTGTTTTGTTTAGTGTGTTGTTTATGTTCTGTTTGGTGTTCATCATAGGCGGTTTAGTATAGGCTGTTTAGTATTTAGGCTGTTTAGTTAACTATGTTTAGTATACTCTGAAACTTTGTGATTTGTCTGATGCTTTTGTTAAGTCTGAAACGTTGTTGTACTTCTGATTTTTTTTCTATTTAGGTTGTTTTGTTGTACGTTTGTTTAATTTATGAGTCTTTTTTTTTCAGGTTTGGTGTAGATCCCAGTGTCCATGCTTTTATCAGAGCTACTTGGCAGGGAAACTTTTGGGGGCCGTGGGCAAGCTGGAAGTATGTTCCAGATGAAAAGAAGGATAATTGGTGGCACACTTTCATTGTAAGTGTCTCCCTTCCCTTGTCTTTGTCCATTAATATTTTTTTTAACTTCTCTAACTCTAAAAGGTTACTTATTTTTGACTGATGAGTTCTCTTCTTTTGTAGCAACATTACTACTGGGAAGACAGATTTCATGAAGAAATCTATGAGAAATGGAAGCTACAGACACAGACTACTATCTGTGGACGTATCAGCTCCAAAAAAACGTAAGGGGAAGAAGCCTTCGTATATCCGCGACGCTGACTGGACTTTGCTGCTGGAGAATTGGGCAACACCCGGAGCAGTGAAGAAGAGTGAATCAGCTGCTGCATCCCGCACCTCTGCTCCTCCAGGGAAGAAGATGCACAAGCACAATGCAGGTCCAAATCACTTTGCAAGGATCGAGTATGATATGGTAAGCTCTTACTTTATTTATTTACCTCCACATTGTCTTACTTGTCTATCTCTGAAACTTAACTTATTCTTAATTGATTTTGTTGTAGATGATCGAGGGGGGGTTAGATGAACCACCTCCTTATACAGATCTTGTGAAGAAGACTCACAGTGGCAAAGATGGGACCTTCATTGATGAACGTGCAGAGGAGTTGGTCCGTGAAGTAGAGGAAGCTGTTGCACAGATAACAGAATCTGCAGATCCCCTTTGCCCCAGCCAGACTGCCTCAACTGCAGCTACACGTCGCCATCTCCTAAACCAAGAGTATATCAAGGTAAACTCTCTGCCTCAACTGTTGATTAACTTTCTTAATTGTTACTTATAATGCAAATTTGTGAAAATAGTCAACTCTGTCCTAGGATGAGTTCATTGTCATTGCTAATTTGATTATAACTTTCTATGGTTTATCATCATTCATGTCACTGGTTGTATTATATTTGTTTAGGTGTTTATTTTAATCACCTAAATGCTAACTCATTTTCTTTTTTCTTTCTTCAGCGTGGCAAGACACGCAAGGGAACAATCTATGGACTAGGTGGTGTTCAGTTCAAGGGCACCACAACTTCTCGCTCTGTTCCTCACTCCCTGAAGCGTAATTAGGCCTGGGCGTTCGGGTACCCGTTGGCGTTCGGGTCGGGTTTTTCGGATTTCGGTTCTTTTTTATAACACCTCTTAGGTCCCATTCTAGTAAATTTGCAAATACGGGTCGGGTTCGGATATAACACATCGGGTTCGAGTCGATTTTGTATCACATCCTAGAACCCATAAAGTAACCATATATCATTCAGATTCGGGTGATATCGGTTCGGTTCGGATATACCCGAAATAAAATCTAAAATTTAAAAACAAAACATAAGAAATATATACTTATTTATATATAATTAAGTATTTAAGGTATTTATTTTAATTTTAGATACTTATTGTTAGATAACATATCAAAATAAATATGAAATTAAATATTTGAAGTATATATTTATGTTTCATATANTTTTTCGGATTTTTTGGTTTTTCGGTTTTTTCGGGTTACCCGTTCGGGTTTGGTTAATAACACTTCGGATTCGGATTTTTTTTATACCACCTTAGAAGATCCATTCGGGTATTTTTTATATGTTGGACCGGGTACGGATCGGGTTTTTCGGTTCGGGTTCGGTTCGGATTTCGGGTTACGGATTTTATGCCCAGGCCTAAGCGTAATCTTGAGTTGGAAATGCGCCTAAATGGCTTTGACAACACCATCGAGGAAGTCAAGTCAAGTCTCCTTGCATTCAAGTCTGACTTCAAAGAAGAGTTATCTGCAACAAGGTCCACACTCAACATGATTCTACAAGCTCTCCAGTGTCAAGGGTCTGCTCCTGCTGCCTCAACAACTCCTGCAACACAGCCTCAAGCTTTTCCTACTGCAGCAACACAACATCAAGCTCCACCAGCCACCACAAGCCAACACTCAGATTTAGAAAGGTGGTGTGATGCAGAGCTTGGTGAACTTTAATTAATGTTTATGTTGTTTCTCTTTGTTGTTTTTTGATTATGAAGCAAGTTTAACTTTCTGTTGTATTTTGAAAAACTGGTTACCAAATGTATAATATTGGGTTTTAATTTAATTTCTGCTAGTTAGAAAAAAACATTTAGCTTTTAACCCAAAAAAAAAAGGGTTTTAATTTTTTCTTAAATGTTTATTAAAAAACCACGAAAATATATGTGATAAATCACGTATCAGAGAAACAATATGGTTACGAAAATCAACGTCACTAGTTTGTGGCAAAAGAAAACACGAAAAGAAATGTGGCTTCTTCGTTGAAGTTGCCACGGATAATTCGTGACAAAATCGTGACAAAATAGTCACGAATAAGTCGTGCCTAAATCGTGTCTTCTCGGCTACGATTTATCACGTTTTTTTTGGTTACGAAAGCATAGCCACGAAATATTTTCGTGACTTTTCGTGGCTATATCGCCATATAGCCACGAAATATTAGCGTTTCTCACGATTTAAATCGTGGCTATGGGCGAGTTTTTTACTAGTGTCTACCGCCCTCGAGATATACTCAACCATTGAACAGACGAGCCCACAACACCGATAACTGACAAGAGGGTTCCAACAGCTCCTCTGTTGTCCTCGAACAGAATCACCACCGTACTTCCTTCGAGCTACCAGAGCAACAAAGCTCTCATATATGTCAACCGCGTCATGACCTAGCCGATTTGTGGTGTAAATAGAGGAATATATCCAAAAGAACGCTAAATCTGAACGAGCCAACTCCTCTGGTGCCCTCAAATATCAAATGGCAATCTTCCAGGGACCCACTATTATACAAAAAAAAAGAAATGAATTATTTTTAATTCAAATAATAAGAAAATGACATAAAACTCGAGAATAGTTGAAGTAATTATAATTTGAATTTGGATATAATCCACCCGACCCGATCCAGATGTTTTGTCAAGTTAATTAAACTGAATCGTGTAACCATCTAACCACATAAACCAATCCCTCTAAACCAAAATTGTTGGTTTTGTTCATCCCTCAAACCAAACCGACCCATCAAAATCGAATGTCTCCCCTCTCAAACCCTAGTTCCCAAATCAATCGAATAACTCCTCACAAAATCAAAACATTCCTCTCCTTGATTTCTCAATCTCACATCCTCTCATCTCATTGAAACGAGAAAATTGTCAAAGATGGTGGAAACGAGACGGGATAAGAAGAGGAAGGAGAATCCAACACATGAGAAGGAGTAGAAGGCAAAGTCGTCTGTTAGAGTGAAGTTTGTAAGGACGGTTTCTCCGGTCTTATTGACAGCTTTGGAGAAAAGGAATGGAACGACGGAGCAAACTGAAACAATGGCTTTGGAGAAGACGACGACGACCGAGAAAACGAGTGATGTATCGAAGCCGATAAATGTTCTTGTGGATGATGTGGCGGCGGTAGAAGCAACATAATCCAAGGACGATAAAACGGAGACGGATGACAATGAAGAGAATTCGGCTGCCTGTGATGAAGAGAACGAAAGGGAAGATACTGCCTCTGAAAAAAATGTAGATGAACCTGATGGATCTAATGAAAAGAATGAAAACGCTGAAGAAGAAGAATCAAAGGAAGTAGAAGAATCAGAAGAAGAAGTGGGAAAGTAAGTAGCAAACTATGAAGAGGAATCTGGTGATGAGTCTGTTAATGTTGATGACTCTGGTAATGTTGATGACTCTATTGGTGATGGTAATGTGGGAGAAATAAGAGAAGATAATGTGAACAAAGAGAACCCAAACCCAGTGGAATTAGAGAGCGAGCACGAAGAAGTAACAAATTAACAAATATAATTTCATGCGTTGTTTTTTATTAGGTAAAACTATGGAATAGTCGGTAGTAGTTTATGTAATACTAGGAAAATCCTGGACAACCAGTTAATATTACTTGCAGGAATCTGATGAAACCCAGGCAATCGAGGCAAGCAAACCATCAAGAATGTTCTTTTCTCCATCTGAGTACAATAAAAAATTAAGCTAGGGACAAGGTGTATGATAATTGAGAGGATCAGGTTTGAGGAACATCCCCAATTTAAACACTTTTTCCACATGAAAAGAGAGAACAACCACAAGGTTCATGGAATGTGGATGTTGTTGGTGAGGACAGCCGAAAGTAGTAAGCGGAGAGAAGTGTGGTTCACTGTCAATGGCGTTCCTATCCGTTAAGGGTTCAGGGAACACACATTGATATCAGGACTTAACTGTTGCAACTATCCTCTTGACTACAAGGCGTGTGGTGGGACAAAGTTTGTAAAGCGGCATTTCAAGGAAGGAGAACCCATAAAGTCGGAGGATGTGAAAGAGAAGCTGATGAAAATGAGACCCCATAGAGACAGACTGAAGATGGCGGTTCAGTTCTTCTTAGGAAGTGTTGTTTGCGCGCAAACAAAGGTTGGAAAAGGCGCGAAAAATGTATTGGATTTTTTCCAGAGAGCGGTAGATGATCTTGACTTCTGCCATACCTTTCCATGGGGGAGGTACTCATATTACTACATGTTGAAGGAGATCTCTCACACCATGGATCGTTTTGGAGGGATGGTGAAAGCGAATACATTATGGCCTCTACCAGGTTTTTGTGTTCCACTAGAGGTAAGTAAAAGTAGAAAATGACATTATCACTATTGTTGACCACTGATGGTATTACAAAATGTTGTGTTTTGTAGATTCTTGTATTCGAGGCAATTCCTAAGTTGGGAAATCTGTTTAGAGAACTTGTTGAAGGAGCTGATGTGAAGTGTTTGAGGATGTGCAAGTCCACATTCAAACCGAATGGAATGATAAACAAGGAACTTGGTCATGAGACTGTAAGTTCTTTTTATTTTGTTTTAGTGTTATTCGGTGTTATGGTAGAACTATGGTAGAGGTATGGTAGAACTATGGTAAAACTATAGTAGAAATATGGTAGAACTAAGATCGAACTTTGGCAAAACTATGTTAGAGTTTGAACAACTATTTTTTTATTTTTTACAAGATATTCACAGCACCATCCCCACCAAAACTCCACAGGAAAAATATCTTTTGGATGAAATTATAAAAGATGAAGACGATGTTGATGAGCCTGATTTAGCAGTCGATAGTTGGGATAAGCGTATAGATGAAGGGTTATCAGTCTTTTTCAAAGACATGTACGACGAAGATGTTGCCGCGCGAGAAGAACAGACAAAAGAGATAGAAGATACGGCATAAGCCCAAGATGGAGTAGAGGTAGCTGAGAAGTCGATTCAAATGGGTGATGTTATGAAGACTCTGAAAAAATGGTGACACTGATCAAGAGAGTTGACAAGAAGGTTGACCAATTGGTTGGGAGATTGGCCCCTCTAGAGGCGTTTGTCAAGGAAGCAAAAAAACATAAATCAAGAAAGAAGTGAAGACCTTGGCTCCCTTGTTTTGAGTCTCAACTTATTTTCTGGATATGACATTCTATGTGTCTTTATTTGTTTTTGTTATTTTCTGAAGTAGACAAATTATGTGTCTCTGATGGTTTTTGTTGTTTTGTTTGTATATTTTAAATGTACTAATGACTAAATTATCACAGATTAACAAACAAAGACTTGTATTATCCAAAATGAAAAAAGAAAAAAAAGCAGGAAAAAGTTTTGACACATAAGTGAGAATCGAGAATCTCATGGACGGGTAATAAGGCTCTTAAGCTTTGCAATCTCTTCAGCCATATTATCCACCTGCCTCCTTAAGCTCTTAACTTCCTTCTCAACACCAAAAGTCCATGGATGGCGAAAGTGCATGTCATTGTCCTGCACGTTCAACATAGTTATACTCATTATAACACAGTTTCACCTATTATAACACAGTTTCACCCAGTATAACCCACTTAGTTTAATTCAGTATAACACAGTTTCACCCAATATAACCCACTTAGTTTCACTCAGTATAACACAGTTTCACCAATATAACCCACTTAGTTTCATTCAGTATAACACAGTTTCACATAATATAATGGAGTTTACAATGGAGTCAGAGATAACCGATAATTACCTCGAACTTCTTGCATGTGAAGTACCTTCTCCTAGGTAAGGTATCAAAATATGATAGATACTTTGGATCTAGAGAAACATCCTGCTTGATTTCTCCTCCACATGGGCAACGGGTTAGAATCCCATATTGCGCATTGGGAACGAACCCTAGCATGTCATAGTGTTGCTTTAACTTCTTCATGTCCTTCATCTCCTGGTACGAATGAGTCATGATGCAAAGGAAAATGAAAGGTTTTTCCTCTGTCCGTGAGAGAAAAGGAGAATAAGAGGAGTTTAAGAGGATAGTGTAAATGTAAACAAAGAGAAAAATAGAGTAAGAGGAGTTCGAGTTTAAGAGGATAGGATAGAGAGAGAGACAATGGAATGAGGAAGAGAGAGAGGACACAACTCCACATAGCATAGGAGATCTATTTTTTGACCAAAAAGTTAAAATAATTTGGGAATTTTTGTTTTGGCGCCTCAATAATTTTTATTTTCCCTCAAAAAAATTTGCACTTAGTTATATAGAAGTTTTGGGTTTTACCAATGTTCTTAATAGTTCTACTTTTTATGATTTCAAATGTTTTTAGTTTTACCTATCATTTTAAATTGTTAAGTCAATTTTACGTTTCAGTTTCTGCATGACCATATAATTATAAGTCATTAGTGCGATAATATGTTTGAAATCATGATTTTTGTAGAATACTCATTTATAAGTTTGTCTTACTAAGAAAGTGTTCCTAAAAAAACAATGAAATATATAAGAGAAAATGTGAAACAGTGAGTTTTTTTTTATTACATGTTATTTTGACCATGAGTTTTTTACTACATGTTATTTTAACTAATCTATTTTTCGGTTGGAGTAAGTGTTGTATCACTAATAAAACCAATTAAATACAATAAAATCCAAACATAGAACACATAAATAGTTTTACATAGTATTCGTAGTATTCCATAGTTTAACCTAAGATAGAACACATAAATAGTTTTACAACACAACCAATACAACCAACATCAATAAAATCCAAACAAAAGATCTAGTTTGATTCACTGGGAGGATAACAATGACTTCCAATCAACAGCCAACTAAACCCGAAATTTGTCCTCGGACGCCTTACGTTTTGTGTCCTTTTACGCCATTCGCCAACAGATGGATTCTTCTTATCTTTTTTCCTTCCCTCCCTATTAAGGCGATCAGGAGGTATGATCTGGAGCTCTTTGATGTAATCTAGTACATTCCAATCAGACCTGTTCAGCTCAGACCTGCTCTTTGATGTAAAATAAGCCAATGCTCAAAGTTCCGTCCAGTAATATTTTGAGCACAACTCATGATACTCTATCTTGACATCACGTCGACAACCATGTGCATCATCAACCTCAAGGAAATATAAGTAAGCAGCAAGTCCGTACAGACAAGGATACTTTTCATAATCATACACCTTTCAAGTACAACTCTTTGCTATCAAGTTCACCAAATACATCTTCCCATCAACAGGGTTGGTTACCTCGTACTCAAGGTCATAACTATTAAGTTCACGCACTGGTGTTTTCTGAGCTTTACCCCATAAGTTGTGCAAGTGGATCTCGACAAGAGGTACCAGTTTGGTATCAATTGATCCAGACACGACGTCCTTCCTATGTTCATTAAACCAGTTGGATTTTTTTTTGATAAATGTATCCAACATTGGTATTAAGACATACCTCTTTGCGTCCCTAAACACGCTATTCATTGACTCCACATTGTTGCTAATGTCCAAGTTGTATTTGTCACCTGGGAAATAAACCTTTGCCCATGTGTCTCTCAAAGTGTGTTCCTTCACACACTTGTACGTTGTAGGATTAGGATGTCTCACCTTAAAAGATGCATAAGCAGACTCGAACTCAGTCACCATGTAATACCTAGCCAACTCCATAAATCTCCATGCGACTATGGCTTTGGTGGTGTTACAAGCATGATTTCTCACATTCTGACTTAGATGCCATATACAATGGCCATGGTGAGATTGTGGAAACACATTAGCTACAATCTTGATGAGGTTCTGATTCCTATCGCTTATAAAAACTAGTTCAAAAGAGTCTGGTATAACAGTTTTGAGCATCTCGAAAAACTAAGTCTTACTACCATTATTCTCACCGTCGAGTACACCAATCGAGAGGGGATAATGGTGACGATTATGATATTGAGCTTTAGCAAAAGCTAGTACATCACCATATCCGTTCTTCAAAAATGTGGCATCCACAATTATCACTTTCTTCATGACCGCAAACCCTTCAATACAAGCTCCCAAAGCTATGAACATGTACTTGAACTTACTTGCCTCATCCAACTTCACCATTGTTCTTGTTCCCGGATTGACCTGCTCTAACATGTACAAGTAGCTATAAAACATCTTGTAGCTGTCTTCCGAATTACCACGCAACTCACAAATAGCTAGATTTTTCCCTCTCAAGGATGTGGAGTAGGATATTGTTATACCAATTTTTAACTTTAGAATATCCATGATATCTCTCAGAACAGGAGTCCTCAGTTTTCCAGGATATTCCTCATTCAAAAAAGTTACAACTAATTTTGTTGAGCCTCTCCTCTTGATGTTGCAGCTTTTACTTTGACTAGTCCGAGAGCATGTATGCACACCCGTGTACCTCATAACAGAAAAAAATTTGGTATGTGGAATCCTCGCAGCTCGCAAACCCCATTTACAACTTGCTTCACAACATTTTACCACCAACCGTCTACGATCCGACTTTTTGATAAATAACAAAAGCTTTCACCAAATGCGGTTCTATCCACCACTTCTTGAATTGCTTTCTTACTTGGAAATTCTTGAAGCTTAAACAGACGCAAGCCGTCTTCCCATTCCTCTATAACCTGAGAAGATTTTTCTATAGGTGGCTGCTTAACATACTTATCTGGCAAATCGGTTTCTATATCCGCACCGGTATCCGTCTCAGCTGTGGTGTCCGTCTAAACTGCGGTGTCCGTCCCAGCTGCGGTTTCTGTCTCAGCATCGTTCTAAGTATCCATAACATCATCTTCTGTTGTATCTTCATCATTCTCTGCCTCTATCAGCTCCTTTTGTTGATTTGCTTCTCTGTTTTCTACGTACAGAGTTATGGCTTTAGGTCCTATTGCTTCATCACTTCCCTACAACACTTCGTAATTCATACCAAACGAATTTATGCCCACTCTTGACAGCTTCTCTAATTCATCCAATTTACTCATCTCCTCCACTAACAAAAAACTTCTATGGTTCTCTTTATCAATGGACGTTAGGTAAACAAACAAATCCTCATCATCACAAATAGATAACTCTGCCTCACATCCAATCACCATCGCATGTACCTCAACGCCAGTTTTACATTCCTTTCATCCAACGTAAACTTTTATACAACCTTTCTTCTAGCATTGCCAAAGTTATATCCTCCAATGTTGTCTTCGTGGTTACACTATAGATGCGACATTTGAATTTGAAATGTACGCTCACATATTTCGTCATTGTATCCTGCATAAATAACAAAATAAACTTCTAGTTATACTAGTTGTTCTTAGTTCTACCGAGTTTTCTGTAGTGATACCTACTTATCTACAGTTGTACTTATTATACTACAATTATCAGTTCTACTAATTTTACTTAGTTATCTACAGTTATGCCTCTTATACTACAATTTCAGTTCTACTTGTTTTACGTAGTTATGCTTCAACTAGAACTCAAATTGAGGTTTCAGGTACTATTATGATCAAGATCTCAGTGCCAAGCTACTGACAATTCAATCCCATACATTCAATCATATACTTACATTGTATATCAGTTTCATATACAAATCAACCTAGAATCAATGTGGTTATAACACCAATGTACATACTAAATTCATCATATTTAATTACAAACCCTAAAACCAATTTCTATCCACTGCAGTTCCAAGAGGAGAGAACAACTAACCTGCATTTCGAATTGGCCCGAAGGAAAGCGCGCCGGTGGAAATGTTGTCGTTCGGCTGTGTCGCCGGAGAAGCTAACGGCATCGGCAGTAGAGTAGCTAGGAGGAGAGGTTTTGGGAGCTCTCTGTGGATGGGGAGCAATGGGGAGGAGGGGGAGAGCGAGCTGCTTTCTATTTTTCTCTTAGTGTTATATTTTGTTTTTATTAGAACATTTTAAATTGAATCAGACATCAACACTGATCAATTTTTCAAACCAACCAAACTCAAACCATTTTTTTCGAACCAAAACCCAATCTAACCAATTTACTCAATTTCAGATTTTTTTTTCTTTTTACCTACGAAAGGATATATTCGTCTTTTCATTTTTCATTAACTCCTGAAGGTATAGAAGATTGAGGAAGCGCATAGAAGATTTGGCATTTCACATTTAGTGGCATCAGAGCATTTGCCTCAATCTGAACTTACTCCATTGATGAGCTATTGGGTCCAAATCTCAGGCTTCGAATAATTAGTTAATGGGCAGTGTGGGCTTTGTGTTTAAGTCCATTTAGTACTCTATTTAGCCAACTCTGGTTTGTAAGAGACGATTATCGCATATTACGATCACAAATTATCAAAGAGGAGTCTTCCTCAAGCTTTCTTTCTCTCTCTTTCTCTTCTCATCTCAACTCTTCCTCTATCCTTCTCCCATTTCTTTACAAACCACGATGAATTCTAATCCGGGTTTATCATCTGTCTCGTTGAGCATAATCCGTGTGGTGGAGACCACTAAAGACACTGCCGCCTGAAAACCTAGCGCCTCCACCTTGAAAAAAAAAATAAAGAGAAGTTTTCTAGGCGTGTAATGAAGTTGCCACTCAAAGGCCTTTTGTTAGTATTTCGTATACACCTTGCTATCATGTTATATTGAAAACTATTATTTTCACGTTTCATATTTGTCTTGACGACTAAATACATATCGTATTTTCATCTTATGGGATATTTATTGGACATGGAACAATTTTACAATGGTTTAACACAGAAATGATACTTTTATAGTTGTTTAAAAGTTTGTGCCACTGAATAAATATAAAGTAATTTTTTCTTCTTGTTAAACCTAAAATATATAGTCTTTTCCTGATTTCTAATGCCATCCCGGTTTGTAGTATATGAAAAAACTTAATATAATTGATTTGATTACCTATGTTATCAAGATGCATTTATCTTTCGGTGAACCATCCAAAAAAAACTCCAAATTTAAGCGTTTGAGGTAAAGTAGTGGAATGATGGGTGATCTATTGAAAACTTATTCGCGATATCGTGTGAATGAAGCCAAAACACTATGAAACATTATGTAGTGATTGCAGGATCAGTAAACATGACTTTTGAGCCTTAAAAAAATTAATGTATCGTTCATCGTACAGAATGAGGCCCACAGACCGAGTGAGCCGGCGTGGGAAGCTCATTAGACATGGCGGCTAAGGCGTTACAAGTAGGCATGGGCGTTCTGAGGCCCCGACGAATTCGGTTCGGTTGATTCATATTTTTGGATTTATGGTATAATGCTCATAAGTCCCATTCGATTTTTATTAGTTATCGGGTCGGGTTCGGTTTGGTTCCTTCCGGGTTCAGTTCGGATCAGATTGTAACCAATGTCTGAAATCGTCAAAAACAATGTTTTTAAACAAAAAAACTCAAAATATAGAAATTATTCACATAACTAATTAAAAACTAATTAAACTATCTAAACTAACTAAAAAATATTTAAAATAGCAAATAAAATAAACTACAATATATAATAAAAATATTAACATATTTAACTAATTTTTGATATCTTCAGATTCTAGTTTAGAATTCGGTTCGGTTTGGATTATACACGTACCCCAAAGTACTAAGCTCATAAGTCTCATTCAGATATTCTTGTAAAACTGTTTGGATTCGATTTCGTTTTTTTGGTTCTGGTTTAGGTAGATACTTCGGTTTGGGATAAAAATATCAGGCCTATTATAAGGAGAAAATTACACCAAGAGTCACATTTGTACTTATTAATTACATTATGGGTCACTTTCAGCTACTCAGACACTTTTCTTTTAACTCTTCTCTCATAATTCGTTAGATTTGCTAACTAGAACAGAACCATAATATAATTGATGGGTCCCACTTATTCTCTTTCTTTTTTTTCTTTGTTGACTCTCTCTTCTTAATCTATCAGATTTGTTTCATTTTTTTTCTAAAGCTAATCTAACATTTTTCTTGATAAAACCATTGATATTAAAGAAATTGAGTTTTTATCAAAAAAACTGTGAACTCTGCCAAACAATTATTTTGTCACACGATTCACAAATACAATTCTGTTGTGCATCCTCCTTGGCCTCTTATGTGTGTGAGATCTCATATGAGCTATAAAGCACAGGAAAGGAATTTCCTTGATGTATCCGTACCGTAGACGTTTCCGGTGGCTCACAGTGGCTGATTTACAGTCATGGAACGGGATTGTTGTAATTTGACAAGCTCTCCACCGCAATTCACAGACACGACGAGCTCCACTAATGCAATCCACATGTATTCTCTTCTGCTGTCTCAAGTCCAGGGGAAGCTTTAATGTCGTTCGCTATCCGATGTCTTTGCCATGATCGTAGATCTTTCCATGACCTCTGGTAGACCATAAAGCGAAGCCATCATTGCATCTGAAATTGAAACCGTCATTGTTGAACTTTGAGATCAAGTTTAGTTAATTTTCACATTTGGTCCTTGTAATTTTAAATGTTTCTATTGTTACCTAAAAACTTTTAGATTTGCATATAAGTGTTTTTGAATTAATTTAAACTTACATTTTAGACCTTGTCAAACGCAAATAAACAATTATATGCACCAAATACTTCTAAATACAAATGTAAAAACCTACTAAAATTATGAGATATCAATGAACAACATACTTACACAAATTGACTAGATGTTTTCTTTTTGTTATTGTGTCTAGCTCATATTAACTGAAGAATAAAATTATATTGATTCAACTTCTGTATCTTTCGGACCCTACACTTACACATTTATGTACAAAAATTATTTATGTTCATGTGTTATTGTACAAGTTAACTAGTGTACATGTAGATCATTGTACATATGGATAATAAATTGTGTACATGGTATAATGTACACAACAAATACATTTTTAATTTACCGTTTCATATTTATGCATTTTGTAAAAGTTTAATAGTGTGTTTCTGTTATTTTTTATAGGTAATTTATTTTTATTTCGGCTGAAAATACACATGCTACATCATTACATGAGAAAACTACGCATCAGCCGCAAATGATAAGATATTCATCGACATTATGATAAAACTCAGTTAGCTCATATCTCATATATTTTGAACCCCAAATCTAGAAAGACAAATATTTGTTTCTATAAACTAAAGAATATAAACACAAATTTTGACAGAAAATTAATTTTGTTTAAAGAAAGTAAGATTCTTAGATTTTAGATTTTTTAATATTTATAGTATTTTTAATATGCATGAATAATCCAAAAAAATTACATTGTATACAGGTGAATCATTTCTCAAGTTGAGAGTTGTACATGTGAACTATTGTACATGTGGATAGTAAAAATCTTGTGTACACAATGTCATGTACATATAATCTTAATGATTTTTTTTTGTACAAAGTATTATGTACATATGATTTTAATGGTATTTAGCATACCTCTTTGATGTATTATAAGGTATTTAACATCTCTTTTAGCTTAGTTTTAATCATTTTAAAATGTACATGTGTATCATTGCCTAAGTTAATTGTTGTTCATTTGAATTATTGTATATGTAGATAGGAAAATTTTGTATACACAGTGTCATGTACTTATGATCTTAAAGAAATTTTTGCGTATATAGTCATGTACATATGATTTTAGTGGTATTTAGCATATCCACATTGATGTGTTATTAACTTTATGGTATTTAACATCTCCTTTAGCTTAATTTTAAACATTGCATTTGTGTTTCATTTGCATATAAAATGCTAAAGTGCACATTTGGAAATTTGGGTATAAATGTTTGTGAATCAGTGCACATGTAGATATACATACTTGTGTACATTTTAAATATACATGTAGATGTTTATTAATTAAGTGTGCATGTAATGTGTATATATTTGTAAAAATCATCAAAATAAACCATATGTTAGATAAAAAATATCCAAGTATACCTTTGTAAACTAGTATACAAATAGATATTTGGTGTACATATGTACAATAAAACATAATATACATGTGAATCTTTGTACATGTGGATAGTGAAAATTTATGTACATCATGTCATATACATATAACTACATATGAAAAGTCAGTAACTATATCTTTAGAAACTATATCTTATAAAAATGAATTAATCAAAATAAAAAATCAGTAAATATAAATTTTATAAATATTTTAATGGAATATTTCTCTAGGTTAAAAAATATCCAACTAGACCTTTGTAAATTAGTGTACAAATGGATATTTGGTGTACATGTGTACAATAAAATATAGTATACATGTGAATCTTTGTACATGTGGATAGTGAAATTTTATGTACATCATGTCATATACATATAACTACATATGTATATCATTACAACAACATACACAAGAAAATTAGTTTCTCGGGGAAAATTGGTGAAAAAACTTGATCATATTAAAAGTCTGAGATAAATTGGAGAACAAACAAGAGTTGGAGGACCAAATGTAAAAATAGTCAAAAGTTGACTATTGTTGCTCCAACCGAGCTTTCTCTTCGAACTGTGAATGAATCAACAGCGATTTTAGTGTGGAAGAAGCTTAACGGCAGAGAAGAGTAGTCTCGGATTTAGCTTCGTCGTGGCTGTGAATTAAAGTGGAGCTCGCAATTTCAGGTCGTCGACAATAGAGCTCTCCGGCTGCTCCGTCACGTTGGTGCTGGTTTTTCACGGAGACATGTTCGTGAAACGAACTTGATCATGGCTTGAAGATGAATCAACGCAACGAAGGTGGATCTGAGGTCGGAGAGTGCGGTGGTGACTTGAAGCTCATCATGTTGGAAAATCTTAATTCACCGGAGAGAAAATTATGGTGGAGACAGAGTCACATCATTAATGTAACGGAGCTCTCCATTAATTTCAGGTGATGACTTTCTCATCACTATTGCTATTTTTATCGTAAGGTTGAACCATTGTTGATACAATTACCAAAAAAATGATGAAGAAGATAAAATTAATTAATGAGTGGGCCCTAATAGTTATACCTTAGTTATGCTTTAGTTGAAACAAAAGGGAATAGTTAAAAGAAAGTGTCCTAGGAGTAACAAGTGACCTATAGTGTAATAAAATCTAAAAATGTATCTTAGAGTAAAAATCACTCTATTATAAGTGGTATCAAAACTGGTTAGCTAACTCGATTTTGACCTGAGAGGCGTCTTAAGATTGTTATTGTGTACAACGAGGACGTTGCTATCTGTGAGAGTGGGTTCTTTGTAACATCTCGGTTTGTAATATAGAAAAAGACTTAATAGATTTGATTTTTTATCTATGCCATCAAAGTGTACTTACATTTTAGATTAATCATCCAGACAAAATTCCAGAATTAAGCGTATTTAAACTCGAGTAGTAAAAGAATATGTGACCTATCAAAAAGTTATTCGCGATATCGTATAAATGACATCAAAGCAAAAAGAACGTCATATGCTGCTTATTGATCAGTAAACATAAATTTTGAATTCTTAAAAAATTTAACGCACCATCCGTTGAACAGGGATGAGATATCCATTCGTAGTGATCGTGCCGTTATATATATTCTCCAAATGTACAGAAGGGACGTCCACAGAAAAAGGTTGTTCAAACACTAATTAATTGATTATACAAATTTTGCATTTCAACTATTTCCACCATAGTCCAAGTCCAAAATATATTATACTTCAAAATTATCGTCAGAGCTAGAAATAGAAAGAGAAACAATCACATAATTATATTTAGAAAATATTGACTGAGAAAGAGAGAATACAAAAGAGAGAGAGTAGTCAGTATTATATATTTCTAAAAGTAAAGATTTAACTGTCTCATCATATATTATTGATAGCTAAAGGTAACAATGTGACATTGAATTGCTATATTTGTCGAACGAACAGTTTAAAATTGATAAAAATTGTGGATATTGCTTTCAAAAATTGCTAGCCATACAAAATACTTGAAAGAATATATCATGTAAAACTCTAAATAGTGTACAAAAGGCCAATTAGGTGATACGAACGCATTAAGTTTTTAAAGTTTGTGAAAAAAAATGGGAATAATAAGTACACAGTATAAAGAAATGGTCCTCACATACTCAGCGTTGCGTTTAGTTTCAATCGGAATGGACCACACATACATATTCACCCCTTTCCAGCCATTATATACCATCTTATTTTTGTTGGATCTAGATACGTAAAGATTCTAATGATTTTTTTCTTTGCATTTTTACATTAAATGTTGTAATAGCACTAATAGTTATTAGATCAATGCGGAGATAACCATAACACATGGAAATATCCAAATTAAAACATATTATAAACTCAACCATGCTTATATAGCTTATACCCTCACTTGGTAGTTCGAACATTTCATAAAACAACAATTTCAATTGCTAATACAAAAAAGATCATGATCATATAGGGGTTTAAAGATCATCATAATCTGTAAATGGTGATCATGTGGCATTACAAGAATGAAATAGAATGATTTCGCTCCTTTGCATTTATCAAAAACCATTTGATTTATAATGATAGCTATGCGCAAAGGATATGATTTATTTTTCGAATAACTAAATATGTGTGGAGGGAGACACAAAATCTCCATGACATAACTAATACATTAGTAAACACATAACTACATGTACTACGTTTTAACCAAAAAAAAAAAAGAGGACGATTATTTAGAGTTTGATTTGAAAATAATATATGCCATGTTTCTACAGCTGATTTTTTCCTCTTAGTCAAAACCATAAACTCATTACTATTGATTGGTTTTGTTCAGAATCGAATTCATCAATAGATAGATATGTGTATGATGACTAAGAATTATACTATATGCAGGCCTTAGTATTATCATAGTAAAAATAAACACAAAAAGAAAGTAGTTTTGTTCCATTTTACATATGTATCATTTCAGTTGTAAGAGCATCTAAATATGTAAATAGAAGGGACAAATAGGTGGGACTGAATATGCCTAATCTACAATGTGTAAGGTCCACCAACAAGTTCCTGTTTGATTCTCAGTTTGAATGTATTAGCTAACAGCAACCAACAACAACAACAAAAAGAATTGACAGTGTCTTGGAAAACTTTTCTTTGCTAGAAACCTTTTATATTATCTCAACTTCCAGTATCATTACCATTTTTATCGTTTTTTTTTTGTATTAAAGAAAGAATATTTTGATGTTGGGGAAATGCAAGCTGAGATTGGCAACAAGATAATTACCTTAATTAGATCCATTGGTGATATGACTCTTGTTCACCTATGGGTAGAAGAAAATTCGTCGATCCATTCGTATATTGTGTGAAAGGAAGCTAGCAACTTGAAAAATGACTGCGAAAAACTTGAGATGCTGGTCAGATCTTTATGTATTAAAAAGCTATATGTGGGGAGAATAGGTTAACATAAAGAAGAAAAAAGCAAAACAAAATTGAAGCAGAAATAGACCTACCTGAAGAAGATCTGGATCGAATAAAAACTATAAATTTAATAAAAAGAGAGAGGAAAAGGATAGCCGTTGATTACCGATGCAGCATCATCAAGATTCCCATTTTCACAAGAGAACTTTGGGTAGAGTGAACCACCACCGTCCATCAACGGATGTGAATCTTGATGATGCCACAGCAGCAAACAACGACCGTGGCTCCGCAAATTTAGTCTTCAACTTCGTTTAACAGTCTTCTTGTAGTAATCTTTTGTGTCACAAAACTCAAACTCATCATACTCAAACTTGGTGACTAACTACTTACATATTTCTCTAAATAGTTAATACTTAGCCTCCTAATTTATAGACCCTGGAAACTCGTATATACTAAGTCTTCTGAATATATATGTATATATGGGAGGATAAAGATGGTGGAATAGTCCAGATGGCTTGTTATGATTGGATGAGATGTAAAGTAACTACGTCAATTTTACTCTCTTCTGCTTAATTGGAACCAAACCAAAAAAAAAAGAACAGAAGAAGCGAAACCCTAAGAGAGAGATAAGAAAGAAGAATGAAATATCCTGAATACACTCTGAACTTTGTCATACAGCTAAAATAGTAAAATGAAACAAAACCACACTAAAATTGATTTGCAGAATAAGGTATGACGTATATATTACATGTTACCAGATCGTGGAAGCTATATACTAAGCAGAGAAGACCAGATGAGATCTAAAACAGAGAGATGGAGATAGAGGAGAGGGAGAGAGAGAGAGAGAGTATACATGTTTGTGTGAATATATAAGAGATGTAAGTTTGTGTATATATATAATAAAAAGAAGGGCAATTCTCTTAAATATCTATTTTTTAAGTTTTTGTCACAAAAATAGTCCTAAAAAAATAAAATGACCAAAATAAACTTTTTTTTTTGAAATTTTAATTTTAATTTTTTTTTTTTTTTGAAATTTGAAACCCTAACCCCAAACCCACCCCTTAACTCTAAACCCTAAAGTCCAAATTAGTTAACCCTAGGGGTATAAATGCATTTATATGCATTTTTAGCTTCAAAAAAAAACATTTTGGTCATTTTCTTCTTTAAAAACTATTTTTGTGACAAACAAACTAAAATGGACTATATAAGGGAATTTCTCTAAAAAGAAATATACTATAGATATAAAATGTATGCTTCACACTTGTGACTAAGCGTTACTTACATAAGATATTATATTAACAAGAAAATAATTATTGGGTAGAGAGTAGATTGGCAGAAGGTGAGCTGCGGTAAACAGAGCTTGTTCAACGGAGTTACGCGCTGCCGTCTTGGAGTCCACCTCGTGATGGAATATCCCACTTTCCCACTTCTTTTTTTGTTACATTCCAACTTGTTTTCTTTTGAACTAATTATTGTATGTAACTATATCTAAAGTTTTTACTAGTTTTCTTTAATATACAAGTGGTCAAAAGTCAACTGTACATAGATAGTAAAAGATAACAGTAAAAAGATGCAATAAAAAACTTTTACTATTGGATATTTAATCTTTGCAATACTTTTCAAAATCGTCGAGAATGCGGGGCAATTAATCAGCAACGATAGTCACCATCTTCATTAACTTTTTTTGTAGTCTGTCATAAAATCTACAACCGTCTTTATGAACTCCAGGACATGAACAGCAACCCACCAAAAGTGGTGTAAGATTTTGTGGTTTAATGGTAATGGTAAGAGGACGAGTTTGGGAAGTTTCAGAATTAATATATCTGCTGCATAAAAATTAAGTCATATTGTTTAGAGAAATTCTCTTAGATAGCCTTTTTTAATTTGTCTTTTACAAAAATAGTTTTGAAGGAAGAAAATGACCAAAATAATTTTTTTAGAAGCTAAAAAAATTATTTATATGCATTTATACCCCTAGGTTTAACTAATTTAGACTTTAAAGTCTAGAGTTAATAGTAAACTACACTTCTTTTTAGAGATTTGTGTGGACTCTTTCATAGGACTCTAATACTTCTAGATTAATTAGAAATAAAAACCACCAAAATTATTTCTAGTTTAGATTACAATGGCTTTTTTTGAGAAACTTATTTGCAAATTTCTGGTTCCCAAAAACTTTTTTTTTTTAATTCATGTTGCAAAAGAAAAATACTAACTGAACATTTTCGTATTTATATTCTGTAACCAACAAAATGTTCAGGTATATTGTATAGTTTAAAATAGTCGGCTATTGTTCTATTTTTTGTATGTTTGAACTTCGTCTCCTAATTTAAGGGTATTGTGTTCCAGTGGTACTTATTATATATAAATTTGGATCTTACATTATTGAGTATAGTAGAGAATAAATGTTTTGGTTAAACAGTCTGCAATTTTCAAGTTACGAGAACAGACATACGGAATCTTTATATATCGACGTATTAAAAATACGAGACAAAATATATCTAATAATATTGTTTGTAATAAAACTGCAAAATTATTTTTGAGAACTTAATATCTCCAATGTAAAATTTCCTTTTTTTTTTATGGAATAAAATAGAATATAAATAAAAATACTCTAGTTTTATTATTTTTCATTATATAATAAAATAATAAAGAAATAAAAATTGATTATTCTATTTATAGAATAAACTCATCTTTTATTCTATTATCAAGTAAAAATGGGATAGGATCAATAGGGGCTGTAGGATTGTATTTTCACTATGTTTTACTTTAGAAAAAATGGCAGTTATACAAACTTCATGTCTATTTATCAAAGAAAAATAAAAATTAGATGAGGGCATGTGACCAGTCTCTTACTTTCTGCGTCCACATCTGGATAGGGTTAAAGTATTTTTTTACTTCATACTCTATTTTATTTCATTTTAGAATAAAAAATAGAATAAATTTTTTTTTTTCATTTTTCTTTTGAAACGAAAAATACTTAGTTTTTTTAGTGATACAAAGAATTAAGTAATTTCTTTTAAAAATTTGCGAGATTTCTAGATTGCAGGCAAAATGAATGAAGTGAGTGAGATTGTAAAGACAAATATAAGTAAATAATTTTAGATGTTAACAAATTTTATAGTTGTTGTATAAACATACATAAAATGTGAATAAGTAAAAAATAGTAAGAAAGTAAAATTTGAAAACTGAAAGCAGATTAGTGGTGAACATTAGAAAGTAAAAGCAAATTGATGTAATAACTAATAGAAAACTAATGACAGGTTAACCCAAACTAACAATATTTGTAGATATTATCTTGTCGAATTTATGTGTGCAATTAGAGATGGCAAACAGGTTGTTCCGTTCCATCTTGTACCATACCGCAGTGGTTTCTTCTTTAAGCGAGTCACGGCGGGTCAGATCCGTGCGGGCTGCGGTCTTTCGAATGTCTGCCCAAACCCACCCCGCAATATATATAGGTCTTTGTGGGTCGGCTTGCGAGACGTGCGATCTTCTAGTCTTTGTTATTGCATGCACACGTTTTGGTGGTACTTTGTGGTATATTATACTTTGTTATGGTACTTTGAAGATGAAAAGAACATATCAGTCAATACGGTTTTATGTCTAGTCTTTGTTATGGCATGCACACGTTGTAATGGTACTTTGTGGTCTATTTTCTCTACTTAAAATTCATATAGAAGATGAGATAATTATATATATATATATATATAAATATATATCAAGTCATAATCTATGCTTCCTTGTTAAGTCTTAACCAAATATAGTTTAAGAAAAACACCAAATAAAAGTAATGAAAAAAAAAGCAACTTAAAGAAGCTCCATTGGTGGCTTGAAGAAGCTCCACTGGTGGAGAACTGGAGATCAAAACATGGGAGATCGGAAGCATCATCGACCCTCAAACCACCGCACCGGAGTTCTATAGGTTGTTGGTGAAGATCTACCACTGAATTACCTTTTTGGCTCTCTCTCTTTCATTTTTAGGTGAAGATGTAATTGAAGATTGGGTTTTGCGGGGTTTTAAAATCCCGCAAGTTAACTTGTGTCCCGTTCCGCATTCAGCCAAATCCCGCACAAGACACGCCCACAAAACCCACAAATTTTTGGGCCTACCAAATGCTAGCCCAAACCCATCCCGCAACAAGTCTTTACGGGCAAGGCCTACGGTCCAGGTCATAAATTGCTATCTTTAAGTGCAATGCAAGAAGTGATGAAGAGGCTAGATGCAAGGGTTGGAAAACAAAGATACATTAGTGGCAGTCATTTGGAAAGCAAAGGCAGATTAACCCAAATTAACAGCATTTTTTGATATTTTTGTTGAATTTAAGAGTTCATACAAGGAGTAATGAAGAGGCGATCCGCAGAATAATGAACTGCATAATAGTGGTAAATATTGGCAAAGTAAAGACAAATTAATGACAAGTTAATGCAAGACTAACACAAACTCACCATATTTGGACACATTGTCCTGTTGAATTTATGAGTGCGCATAAGGAGTGACTCTTTCATTGAAGAGACTAGCCACATAAGGTTGGAAAGTGTCAAAGTGATGGAAGATTTATGGCCAGCATTGGCAAAGTACATAGAGAAAAATATGTAGGAAATTAATACTCTCTTTGTTTCAATTTAATTATCGTTGTAGAATAAAATTAGTGTTTCAAAATAAGTATTTTTAAAAAATTTAAATGCAAAATATATTATCAATGTTCTCTAGATTTTTTTTCTATTGATTGAAATATGGTTAAATTTATGGGTAATGATGTTTTATTTTAGAAATATACAAAATTAAATGTTTTTTTAATTTGTGTGCATAGCTTAAAACGACAACTAAAATGATGTGGAGGAGTAGGAGATATTAATGGTAGAATAATAACACAAACTAACAATTGAAGACATTATCTTGTTGAATATATGCATGCATACAGGAAATGATGAAAAGTCTAGCTGTAAAAATTGGAAAATAAAAGCAAATAAATGGCATACGCAAAAGGAAAGACAAAGTAATGGCTACGCAAACAAACTAACAACATTTTGAGACATTATCTTGTTGAATTTTATAGTTCAACTCATGGAGTGATGAAGAGGCTACCTATAAAGTTTGGAAAATGAAAGAAAATTATTGGTAGATGTTGGCAAAGTAAACGAACATAATGACAAATTGATGGTAGTCTAACACAAACTTACAACGTTTGGAGAAGTTGTCTTGTTTATTTATGTGTCTATACAGGAACTAGGTGTTTCGCCCGCACATGTATGCATAAATATTTTATAATTACTTATTAATAATTTTATTATTAATTAAAATACTAAAATAATAAATTATTGTTTATGTTTTTTTTTGAATTTTTTTATGTATTATGAATTTAAAAAAATCTTATATATATATATATATATATATATATATATATATATATATATTCACTATTAATAAATAAATCTTAGTAACTACTTGATATTATCTTTTCAATTATGTAAAATTAATGATTTTACTTGATTAATATTTAGTTATGTGTTTTCTGTTTTAAAAATTTTAAATTTTAATTTTTTTTCAAAAGATTTTTTTTTTTGGATAACAACACAATATCTATAAGAATTATCTTTTTATTTAAAATATATTTTTTAGATTTTGGCTAATTCTTAGAATTATTAATCATTAATTTTAATTACTTATCTAATAAAAACCATTTAAATTTGTTTTTATTTTGGAGCTAATTTATATATTTTATTTTTAATGGTATAAACAATTTATATATTTTATTTTTAAGGATATAAACAGTATTAACCGCTCTAACTTTTAACGTGAGAGCTTTGATGCGAAAAATCACTTTGCAAATAATAGTATAGATGATAAAGATGCTAGCCAAAGAGATTTGAAAATAAAAGCAGATTAGTTGCAAATATATGTTGACAAAGTAAATACAAACTAATGACAAATTAACGCAAATAAACAGAATTTAGAAACATTGTCTTGTTAAATTTATAAATTTATATATGGGTTTAGGATCTGGTTTCACACTTTGTAAGACGAAAGGATAATAATGTTAATAATTTCACATTAAACATTTATGATCAGTGGTTTAAAAATTTAGGATCATGAAATCATATGAGTAGAAATTCCCATTTAATAAATATTAAAATTAAAAAATATATATATCTATTCTAATATCGTTTAAATTTAACTATATACCATATAAAATACACCAATATTTAAATATTTAAATTTTCTTTGAACAAATATTGAGAATTTAATATTTTAAAATTTGTAATGAATTTTTAAAATGATTATAAATTACAAACTATTAAAATACCATATTAAAATTTGTCAAAAATACCATTTTTCTAGGGGAAATTTTACTTATACACTTTGTTTGGTACCATTATTCAATTTTACCATCAATCAAAGGACATTTTCATAAATACCACATTCATTAATATGTAAAAGACTGAATTACCCTAACATAATCTTCTTCTCCATCGCGTCTTCTCTTTCTCTCCGTTGAGACCCTTCGTCGTCGAGATCCGTCTCTCTCTGTCCAGATCCATCTTTCTCCGTCGAGATCCGTCTTCCCTCTCTGTCAAGATTCATCATCAAAATCTCTGGCATCATATCATATTTGATCACTTCACAAGTTTGAAGAGATTGTAGAATCTGGGTTTTTACCATTAAAATTTATTTCGGTTTAGGAATTACGATCTTTTGTAATATTGAGATTCAGAATATTCATCAATCTGAAGAGGGTAAACGGTTGATTAGAGATAAGTATGCAATGTGATTTTGTGTTTTGAGATTTTATGAATTAAGTTTACGAGTTGACTAAAGACTATGCGTACTGAGACTTTAGTACGAAATCATTTATAAGGATTTATTAGATAATTTATAAGGGTTTGTAAAATTCAATTGTTATTTAGAGTATGTAGAGTCAAAGCTTAGTCTATGTACTAGTCAAGAGAGAGGACATAGTGATAGTGGTTGCTAGAGAAATTTATTGTTAAGATTCCCCTGCTATAATAGTTAACTGGTAATTTTTATTATCTTTTGGGTATTGTCTTAATTTGCCTCTTTTATGGGTGGTTCCAAAAAAAATCACATTTGTATGTTCATTTTCATGGCAGTTCATATCAATTGAGAAGAGATTACTGACTCATAAGGATTCACATTGCAATGTAATGCCAAATGTTTGATTTTCTGTAATGAAACTTGATAGATTCTTTGTTACCAAGTGTACTTTAGATATAAGCTCTGTTATTGTGCAGTCTTCAGAAGATTTGAGTAAGGAAATTGCTTCACTTGAGTTTTAGATTCTGTGTACGGTACAATATCTTCTCTCTCTTTACATGTCCGTTTTTGATGAACAAGTCATTTCTTTCTCTCCACACACTGAAACAAGCTTAGTCTCGTAATCAGACCTTACTTGTGTTCTCAGCTACCATTATGAAACATCTCTTTTATCTGAACGTTTCGCTTAGTGTCCTTGGAGTTTCCAAGCCAACTTAAAAGCATTTTCTGCAAGAATAAGTAAACCACATTGGTTTTCAGCATTTAGCATATTTGTTTAACTTATTTGATGTTTGCAGGAGAAGACAACACATGTTTCTGATAATCACACTATCTTTTGAGATCTTCTAAGCTCGTCTCACATTGTAGATGACATGAAAAAACCCGAGTAGGCTCTCTGAAAAAATGTTGAGATGCATATCTTCAGTATATGTCACACTCTCCAGCAGAGCAAGAACCAATGCTTGTCTTCAGGCTTCTCTTTCACCTTCATGTGGAACCTATGCCTTGGGGATAGCAAAGAAGCAAACGCTCCACGTGGTGTTGTAATAGAACCCAAAATGAGAATTTGTCAAAAATACCATTTTTCTAATACCATATTTCATTTATACCTCAATCAACTTTACCATTAAAATTTTAATAGGTAAAATACCATTGTACCCCTAACTAATCAAACATAAACCTATTATATTTTTCCCACGGTGTACAGAGCTCCCAAACTGAATGATAAGATTCGACGACTCCGATGATTTCTCCGGCTAGATTCGACGATTCCGAAGATTTCTCTGGCGAGATTCGATGACTCCGACGATTCCTCCGGCAAGATATGATGACACTGACATCCAACGAGATTTGGCAAAGACTACAAGCTTAAACAAATTGAACAAGATGATCTCTCACCACTAACACATAACAAAGGTGAGAGTATAATATATGGTGATTTTGTTTTTTTCTGTAATTTTTTCTTGATTTTTCAAAATCGATCAGTTTCTGGGAAGGGAGACGAAGTTTTTCTCATGAATTTTTCAAATCTCAAATTTATAAGACCTTAAAAATTTACCGATGAAGAACATAATGCTTATGAATGAAGACGACTAACCATGACCATTAAGTTTTCTTGATTGTGTTTATGAATTCCATGGAAGCGTTTCAGACTCCTTCTTACTTTCTCGATTCAACTTAGTTTTCAAATCTATACCAAAATCCCGCAGAAGCAATCACTAAAGGTTTTGAATTTCGTTTTTGGTTTTTGCTTAGAGTAATCAAAAGAATGCTGAAAGACGCTCTCTTGGATCACAAGGTGGTTCAAAGGTTGAATCTTACTATGGTATAAATACCCCTCGTTTATCCACTTGTAAGTCTAAATGAGACATATATGCTTGCTTGGTAGTTGTCTCAGTGTGAGATGCTTTTATTTTCAGGTTGCTTAGAATTCTTAGTTTAGTATGTGTCTATTGCTTCAGTTTATCCATTGATGTTCCTTAATAAGAAAAGAAATGGGGAAAGTTTTGTTAATTTGGTGAATATAATGTTTTGGAACCGTAAATGTTTTGGAACCGTATATGAGTCGAAGAACACTAGAAATGCATTGAGGAAACACCATCGAAGCTATGTGGACAATCAAAATGAACTTTTGATTGTGTATACCAAAACACTGTTTTTTTTTGCTTTTTTGTACATGAATTATTCTTCTTGAGAGGTTTCATGAACCATAATTTGTTTTGTGATTACAGTGTTTATGTGTTAATATTTTAAAAAATAACAATGATAATTGAATTATAGTTATTTTATCTTATGGTCGTACAAAAAATTGTGTTTGAATACATTAAAGTTTTCACAGTATATGTTTTGCAAAAATTTTTTTTGTTGATTGTCTTTTTGAGAGGGACTTTAGAAAAATAAACCTGTAACCTTTATAAAACAGTTTATAAACGTTTATAAACTATTTTTGAGTTTCTTATACTCATTCTACCTAGCATTAAGTACATTGGATATTCACCCTATCAATATTCATAAACCCTTATCAATCAGTCAACAAAAATACTTAAAGAGCGACTTACAAACTCCTATAAATTAGTTTTAAACTTTTATAAATGATTTATAAAAATTTAGAAATCCTTAAAATAGATTTATAGACTTTATAAATTATTTATAAAAGTTATAAATTATTTATAAAATTTTAGAAAAATAATTTTTAAACTTCACATATCTAATGTATCAACTCCTATAAACTCGTCATAGACCCGAGATAATTTAGGAATTTATAATTACACATACTTTCATGATGATTTTAATTAGAAAATGATTTTGTAACGAGATTTGACAACGCTGACGAGTTTTTCGTTGAGATTTGACGAAGACTACAAGCTAACGAACAAGACGGCTCTCACCAAGAACACTAACAAAGGTGAGAGGATAATAGATTGTGATTTTCGTCTCTTTCTGTAATTTTAGCTTAATTGCTCAAAATCGATCAGTTTCTGAGAAAGGAGATGAAATTTTTCTCATGAATTTTTCAAATTTTTAAGACCTAATAAATTTATCGATGAAGAACATAATACTTAGGTATTATCGTGTTTGATATATCCTGTTGATCCTTCCTGCTTTGAGTATTTTTGTGTAGAATGTATATTTTTTCTTCATTGATCTCTATATTCTTATAATTATGTTATGATGACCGAAATTTATTCTATATGTGGAGAATGAAGATTAATAAATGGAATTTAGTGGGATTTCATAATTGATGATGAACGAGATTTTATCTTAGTACGTTTCATCAAAATATTAGCTACAATGATTTGATTGGGGTTGTTTTAGAAGATTTTTGAATCTTTGACAACAAAAACAATATAAATCTTAGCTATGTCTCAACTTCAAATTAAACTTTGATACAAAAGATTTTCCTCCAGTATTTATTAGGAATGATTGTCAAGTAACATCATATCTGAACAAACTTCGAGAGAATTGAGGAATTCATTTATGTGTAACCATTAAGATAACCACGTAAAATTCTTTTCTAACGTTTTTGTTTATAAGGGTTATCAGTTATTTTACAAGGTAGTATCTAGTACTCATGATTTTCTTATTGTTGTAAGTAGTAATGACCTAGCTTTTACATTTATAAGACCTTATAAAACAATTGTGTATATGGAAAATCATTACCACGTAAATTTTTATTAGCCTTTACATACCATTTTTGAAAGTATTGACACTTATTGAGATATTCTTGGTTGTGACGTAGTTATTAAAACTTTTAAAATAAAGATTTGATTTTGTAATGCTTTATAAAAACAAATAGATCAATGTTTAATTTTGTAGATAGAAATACACACACACTTTGAGACTGAGTGGAACAACATTCATGGTTTAGGGTTTATTATATCACCATGGACCAAACTCGTACCTATTAGTAATAGTAAGAAGCTTAAATCACTATGCCACATGGTCTTTTTAACATTTACTTTCTATCTTATATAAATTTATAAGCCTTTATATATTATTTATAAGCCTTTATAAATTATTGTATATATATTTATAAGTCATTATGATTATTTATAAATCTTAATTCTTTGTTTTATGAACTATTATAACTGAATTTTATAAACACTTTGCAAGTAATTAATAACTCTTTTTGAAAAATTTATAAACTCTTATAATTTGTTTATATAAAACACTTATAAACCTTGGCTAGTTACTTTATTTTAAACATTTCTAATCTCAAGATCATTTTTATTAGCTTTCATAAATATTAATGATGGGAAATATTTAGAGCATCACCAATGTACACCTCTATATTTTTTTTCTAAAATAGAGATCTCTATTATAGAGGTGGACTTGCTCTATTGTATGCCTCTATTATAAAATTCTTCTATTTTAGAGGAAAATATAGAGAAATGTTACATTTTGCCTCTATAATTAGATATTCTTATAAGGATTTATATTATTTATAAAAATTCACAAACCATTTTAAATCACTTATAAAGGTGCATGAATTATTTATAAGATATTACAGATTATTTATAATGGTCTATAAATCATTTATAATTGCTTATAAATCATTTATAAGATGTTTAAATATCACTTTAAGTGTTTTAAACAGTTTATATAGTCTAATAAACAATTTATATAATTTTATAAATGATTTAAAGACTTTATAAATGATTTATAAACCATTACAATTGATTATAAACAATATAAATGATGTGGGAATCGTTATAACTTTCACTCCAGTGGTTTTTAGTAAGAAAATAAGGGTTTATAAGGATTTATAAAATATTTTCTAACTTACAAAATCATTAATAAAAGTTTTTATAAATATTTTACGTGAAAGTGATAATAATTTATAAATATTTATATAAAATCTTATAAATTAATTATAAATGTTAATCAGTTATAAAGCTTATGATTTTATTTATCCACTCATGATTCAAAAACAATTATAATATTTCTGTCAATCTTCCTATCTTTTTGTTGTATCTATATTGTGTAACTAACTGTAAACGAGTTTGCTTTTAAATAAAAAAAAAGCTTGGACTGCACATATACAATATGGAAGATATTTTGGGTAATTTAAATTAAAAACAAACAATAAAATGGTCTATAAAAGCTTATAAATCATTTATCAGAATTCATAAACCAATTTCTAAGAATTTATAACTTATTTTATAAATTAGCTATAAAAATTATAAAAATTTAAAAATTATTTATAAGAGTTCATAAATATTGAAATAACTATCACCCATGTAAAGTTTCAGAAACTCTATTACAACGCCACGTGGAGCGTTTGCTTCTTTGCTATCCCCAAGGCATAGGTTCCACATGAAGGTGAAAGAGAAGCCTGAAGACAAGCATTGGTTCTTGCTCTGCTGGAGAGTGTGACATATACTGAAGATATGCATCTCAACATTTTTTTCAGAGAGCCTACTCGGGTTTTTTCATGTCATCTACAATGTGAGACGAGCTTAGAAGATCTCAAAAGATAGTGTGATTATCAGAAACATGTGTTGTCTTCTTTTTTTTTTGAATGAATGTTAAATTTATTCAAGAAAAAAAAACTTATTTACAATGACTGTAGCATAGTTTGAGAGTTTTGAGTTTTCTTAAGAGAACTAAGAGTAGAAAAATTCTTTATCTTACTGAAAACCATGTCTCCATGGCTTTAGTATACTTGCCAGAATTCATGATTCGCAAGCTTGAGAGACGGTGCAAACATCAAATAAGTTAAACAAATATGCTAAATGCTGAAAACCAATGTGGTTTACTTATTCTTGCAGAAAATGCTTTTAAGTTGGCTTGGAAACTCCAAGGACACTAAGCGAAACGTTCAGACACAAGAGATGTTTCATAATGGTAGCTGAGAACACAAGTAAGGTCTTATTACGAGACTAAGCTTGTTTCAGTGTGTGGAGAGAGAGAAATAACTTGTTCATCAAAAACGGTCATGTAAAGAGAGAGAAGATATTGTTCCGTACACAGAATCTCAAACTCAAGTGAAGCAATTTCGTTACTCAAATCTTCTGAAGACTGCACAATAACAGAGCTCATATCTAAAGTACACTTGGTAACAAAGAATCTATCAAGTTTCATTACATAAAATCAAACATTTGGCATTACGTTGCAATGTGAATCCTTATGAGTCAGTAATCTCTTCTCAATTGATACGAACTGCCATGAAAATGGACATACAAATGTGATTTTTTTTGGAACCACCCATAAAAGAGGCAAATTAAGACAATATCCAAAAGCTTTGCCTTTTTAAAAGATAATAAAAATTACCAGTTAACTATCATAGCAGGAGAATCTTAACAATAAATTTCTCTAGCAACCACTATCATTATGTCCTCTCTCTTGACTAGTACATAGACTAAGCTTCGACTCTACACACTCTAAATAACAATTGAATTTTACAAACCCTTATAAATTATCTAATAAATCCTTATAAATGATTTCAGTACTAAAGTCTTAGTACGCATAGTCTTTAGTCAACTCGTAAACTCAATTCATAAAATCTCAAAACACAAAATCACATTGCATACTTATCTCTAATCAACCGTTTACCCTCTTCAGATTGATGAATATTATGAATCTCAATGTTACAAAAGATCGTAATTCCTAAACCGAAATAAATTTTTATGGTAAAAACCCAGATTCTACAATCTCTTCAAACTTGTGAAGTGATCAAATATGATATGATGCCAGAGATTTTGATGATGAATCTTGACGGAGAGGGACGACGGATCTCGACGGAGAAAGATGGATCTGGACAGAGAGAGACGGATCTCGACGACGAAGGGTCTCAACGGAGAGAAAGAGAAGACGCGATGGAGAAGAAGATTAGGTTAGGGTAATTCAGTCTTTTACATATTAATGAATGTGGTATTTATGAAAATGTCCTTTGATTGATGGTAAAATTGAATAATGGTACCAAACAAAGTGTATAAGTAAAATTTCCCCTTAAATTTTTTGTTATCAATGATTTATTTTTTTTTGTTATAGAAAGAAATAAATGATCATAGAACCATATGATTTAAAAAATTCATTTAATAAATAGTCTTATTCAAAAGTATTACATATCTTTGTTAATATCATTCAAATTTAATGTTTTTATCATACAAAATAGATAGATTAATTGTCTTTTATTTATTTACCATAAAATAACTGTAAATAAAAAATAATAATTATTTTAATTTATATGCCCAACACTAGTTTATTTATATATAATAGTTACTGAATTCTCAATTATTCAATATATATTTATTATTTCATATTATTTTTAAAAATATTTGTATATATGATATTTATCCTGCACAAGACGCTCGTCTTTACCTAATTATTATTAATCTACTAATATTAGAATATAGTAGGCTTGTGCATTTTACCCGGATTTAAAAATTCTGGAACCAACCTAAATACATGTTCTAATCAGATTGGGGTATAGCCTAAATAACCTGCTGGATATTATTCTTGAGTAACTGTGGGTACAAGTTCAGGTATGGTTCTTACCTGAGATCCGAACATGTACTTTTGGAACCGAGGATGGCAGATACGTGTTTGGCACTCTGTATAACTCAAGTTGCATGCAAATGCCAACTTTAATGTTTTGTCTCTTCTGAAATATCGGTTCCACTATCCAAAAGATGTCTTGAATGATTTCGTAGCTGAGATCAAGATTATCAAAACGTTACACCCAGGGGCCCTGGTTACACCATAAGAACGTTATCTCCCTTTTAAGCTTTTGCTTTGAAGACAATAATCTTCACGGTATTTTTTTCTAGACAAGCCCTTAAGCTACTCAGGGATTCTATTGTGATCATGAATCTAAACAAATGCTTGGTCTCAAGGAAACACAGAAGATCCGCTTGCATTGCGATGGAGCAAGAGTTATAAAGTAGTTGTGAGAGTGGCAAAGGCATTAGACTATCTGCTTACCAGTGCTTCAAGACCTGACATTCACAAAGATGTTAAGTCATCTTTTCGGCTCCGATGTTGTCATCTATACTGAAACTTCCACTTGTTAAAATATATCTGAACCACTACAAAAAAAGACCCAAAAATCATGGATTCAAACAAAAAAATAGCTACAAACTTGGAACCGAACCCAAATTTATTACGATACGAAATTAAGGTTTTCATCATACTTTCAATTTTCAGACCCGAACCAACCTAGGCTTGTAGGAACTGACCCGAAACTGAACTGAAAATCTCCAAAGTACTTACTGGATCCAAATTTTCTAAACTCGACATGAACTGACCCGAAACCAAACTCGAATACTTATGCCTAGAATGTAGTATCATGTACTTATTGTACCAAAACCACTTGCCACTGTTGCCAGAAGCGTCACATTGGTTTAACACATACCAGGTCTAAGAAAGCAGTGGTTAAGAAATGTATTTTTTTTTTTTTGGGACAAAAGTTAAGAAATGTATTTATATATTTGGAATTGCTTTAAGAGATGTTAAGGAAATGGTCGGTAGTGGTGACTCATTGAAAGCGTAGAATTATCTTCCGGTAGTCAGAAGAATTATAGTATTTCCTTAATAAAAATATATAATTTTTTTTTAAGATAGTTCTAAAAAGTTTTTGTCACAAATATAGTCTGTAAAGATAAAAATAATCAAAATATTTTATTAAAAAGTAAATATACATTATACCACTAGGATTAAATAATCTAGACTTAGCGTTTAGTGTTAAAGTGAAATTTTGAGGATAAGATTTAAAACTTAAAAAAATAGAAAAAATATAGAAATTTAAAAATAAAATAAAAAATAGTTTTAAAAAGTATTTTCAAATTTTTTTTTAAAAAAATTGAATACAAATTATCATTTTTTAAAAATTGAAACTATATTAATTTTTATTGATTTGTTTTTATTTATTTATTTATATTTGTATATCTAGGGTACAAGAACGTTCACAATTATATAACACCTAGAATGTTCTAAAAAAATATTAAAAAATACATAACTAAATAAAAATTGATAAGTGTTAATTGTCTCTCAATTTTTTCGAATTTTATTTTTACGAAGAATTGCTCTACATTTTATCCTTTTTTTTTGTTTTTTATTGATTAATTTCTTTAGAACACTCTCAAGAATACAATTGGTATGGATGCCTTAAAAGTTTTTTGCATTTTTATTAAAATCTATTTTAGTTATTTTAACGTTTTTGTGATAAAAACATCTAAAATATCTATTTAAAAGAATTGACATAGAAAGGAACAATTATTTACTCAACGAAAAATATGTAATTACGGGAACCATATCTTTATTTAGTGGATATGCGCATGATGTGAAATTTATTGTGGAACACGAGATTAAAGAAAAATGTTTGTCGACTAGAAAGTATCAAAAGGGGAGATTCGCATTAGCCCCAGTCCACCTGAAAGAGACCCCAAATCCGTACAGTCTGAC
>MU106457.1:9812-120099 GCA_012274485.2 Sinapis alba
GAGTTATTTGCTAAAGTTCAAGAAGCAGCCCGAAAAGATGTGGAGCGGGCTTTTGGAGTATTGCAAGCTCGATTTGCGATTGTGAAAAACCCGGCTTTGACATGGGACAAAGAAAAGATAGGGAAGATTATGCGAGCATGTATCATATTACACAACATGATAGTCGAAAATGAACGAAATGGATACACCCATTATGATATATCGGAATTTGAAGAAGGAGACGTCACGAGAAGTTCACGGGTGGAAACCGATAGACCAACAAATATCGGTAATTTGCTTGGGATTCGAAATGATGTTCGCGATAGGCGTGTACATGAACAATTAAAAAAAGATTTACTTGAGCATATTTGGAACAAATTTGGTGATGAAGAATAATTATTGTATTTTTAGGGGTTTAATCATCAAATGAATAAAATTTTAAATTACAACTTAAAACAAAAAAAAAAATTAAGGACTCTAACTTCGGAAACACCATTACACATGCTTAATAAGATTAGAATCCTTAACTATTTAAAAAAAAAAAAATAATAATTAAATACTCCTAAGGACTCTAGAGGGGAAGCCATGGTTGCGGCTGGCCTTACTACCTCCAAATCAAGAAATTTCAAATCATTTGCAAATTAGTACCTTTTTTGTTAAACCGAAATTACTTATGGTTTACTCATGGAGCATGATTCACTTTTGGCATACCAGAATTTGCATTTGTAACACGGTTAGCTATGTTGAAAAGGCTTGCTACTTGTGACAGAGTAATGACATGGAATAGAGTATTCGATCCTACCTGTGTTCTTTGTACAAAAACTTTGGAATCCCGTGATCATCTCTTATTCGAATGTCAGTAACTCATCTCTAATTTGGGAGGAGCTTACAGCATTTTAGCAATTGTTGGATACAAATCAGGAACATCATTACTAAAGTGTTGGAAGCCATCTATCCTCATCCCTCTACTACCATATCTTCTATAGTTATTCCTTGCTCCCAAAAGAATTTTTAAGGTAATTCAACCATTGTGTAGCTGTCTTATCCTCTGTTTATTTTTTATTTTTACGCAGACCCTTTGTTTCATCGGTTGTTGAAGCGGAAAGCTTTAATGCATTGATCACACTAACCAATACTATTCACATACTAAGGTTCAGAAAGACTGTATCTACTATAGCAATGTGAGAGGTTGTCAGATGGGTGGTAGTTGAGTCTTTGTTCATGACCGATAGAAATTTAAAAGGTATTAGAAGAATGATTTTGGTCTCTCTAGCTTAACAAGTACACCAAATATGGCCCAAACAACACCTTTACAGCTACACAGCACTATGCACACCTCTTATATATCTCTTGAATCTATTTTATATCTCAACCAACAATGTATAATTTTATAATACTTATCAATGAAAGTCGAAACTGGTCTGCCAAAAGAAAATAGTAAATAAATCATAAATATATCCCCTAAGGGTAAATCCAATACAAAACGCATAAGCAACAGCAACAAAAAATGATAATAAACTAAAAAGGGCAGACTCTTAAGGTTTAATAATAAAATCAGCAAAAAAATCAAAGAAAACAGAGAAGCGTGTGCCACAATTAAAGTCTAAACTGCCTTGGCTGCTGAAGCGGCAGCTTGACCTCTGAGACGACCAGTTCTCCTGGCAGCAATAAGACCAACCTTGGCACCAGCAGGTGTATCGCGTCTGACCGTACTGGCGTGACCAATGTGCTGATGGTTTCCTCCTCCGTGAGGATGCTCGACTGGGTTCATAGCCACACCACGAACTATAGGCCAGCAGTTTCTCTTCGGGCGGTTTTTGTAATATGCATTACCTGCCTTGAGAAGTGGCTTCTCTGTTCTTCCTCCACCTGCAACTTGCCCAATCATGGCTCTACATCCACTTTGCACAAGCTTCTTTGCTCCAGAAGGAAGCTTAATCCTTTCATATAACAAAAAAATATAATCCGTTATTATTAAAAATATGAAATAAGAAACTTAAACCATGATTAACAGGGTTCTTAGCGGAATTTAAGAACTTGTTCTTAATTTTAAGAAAGAAAAAATTAAGAACGAATTAAGAACCTTCTTTTAATCATGCTCTTAGACACAAATCGGAACTTATTTTTGAACTTATAATAAAGTCTTTACTCAATCATTTCACATTTATATTTTTCTTAACGTGTCACGCAAGTTAGGTTAGATTATGATGTTTCAATAACATAACTTTAGAGTTAAGAGACAAGACGAGTATGATATTACCTAGTGGTATCGTTGTCAGGATTGTGAGAAATCACGATGGCGTAATCACCGGAAGCTCTAGCGAGGGCTCCACGGTCACCGACATGAAGCTCAACGTTGCAGACAACAGCTCCCTCGGGAATCGATCTAAGTGGAAGCACGTTACCTACAACGAGAGTCGCCTTCTTACCACAGTAGAGGAACTGTCCCGAGTACATACCTTCTGCAGCTACGAACAGCTCCTTCTGCTTCTTGTAACGGAAAGGATGTCGGAAATCGACGCGAGCTAACGGAGCACCACGACCAGGATCGTGGATGATCTCCGTCACAACACCCTTGAGATACCCATTTCTCTCACCGTAGTCTAGGCTACGGAACTTAGCGGGACCCTTGCGGTGGTGAGTGTGGGACTTGAAGACGGAACCAGCGGCACCCTTACGTTGAGCCCTAATCACACGACCCATTTCCACGAAGCAGACTTTTTTTTTCTTGTTGTTGCCCTCTGTGCAAGCTATTGAGGTTTTGGAGCAGTTGTGTTTATATAGTGTCCTTAGAACCCTAGTTGTTAGCAAAAAGAAAAAGAAACCCTAGTTACTACGTACGCTTTCGAATTGGGCCTTAGACCATCTAATTTTGGATAAGAGACGGTTCTAGTTTTTTTTTTTTAATTTTTAACTAAAAAAAAATTAAAAACCGTCTTTTAAATAAAAGATATAAGAACCATTTCTTAGCCGAAAAGTGTAAAAAACACAAAAAATCAAATCATAAGTTAAGAACCCCACTTAAGAGACCGATGATAATAATGCCCTTATGTAACGTAGTTACAAATACAAACCTAGATTATTTTCTTGGACAGCCTATTTAAATTAGACTAATTAGCCTCCAGAAAGTTTATGACAAGCTAAACGCAGGGCATTCTTCCAGAAAGTTTCGATCATTTCTTCCAGAACATCGAACATATTCGCCCAACTTCTTGAAGATAATGAATTTCAACTGTGTGTGGTAGATGACTAGAATACATTAAAATATCAAACACTATGTAATATTATTCATATTTCGGATGCTAAAAATCTCTTAAAACATTGGACATGATCGAGTTTGTCTATGTATTTATATACTTACATATCGACAAGAAAAAACGTAACAAATTTATGTTGAATGAATCCCCAAAAAAACAAGAACTATTAGTTTTGGGGTTATTATTTCAGAATTCATAAGGCATATATGAGTAAACGCGAGATAAAGACAGCTAAAAGTGGTTAACTAGACCGGTTTCTTGCAAAGAGCCAAGCAGCCAATGGTTTCATCTTCTTTGTCTGCTTCTTCACCATAACTTGGTTCTTCTTCTTCTCCTCTTTGTTCTCAATGACTTTCGTTAACAATGGTGGATTCGCAAACTTCACCGAACGCCTCCTCTCCAAACGATCCTCATCATACACCTCATTTTCGTCAAACCGGTTCATCTTGATCTCGGTTATGCTATCCGGTTCAATAACCGTGGATTGCTCTATGAATTTGAAGTCATCTTCAACTTGAGGGTGTTCAGGGAGTTTTCTGAGCGAGTGGCTTAACCTTTCCTTAGCCATTTCAAGCTCTTGTGTTAGAGTTTCGAGGAGCTGAGACAAAACCTTGTTCTCTTCTTCTGCTTTCTTTAGATTCTCCTTAACTTCATCCAGCTCAGCTTCTATGCTTTTGCTTCTTATAACTCCGTTATCTCCATTGTTTCTCTAACCACGCGGTATAAAATCATTGCAACAATGTTAATAATTGATTATATGCAAAACATGTATGCATTTAATATTATTACCTCTCCTGACTTGTTGATGTAATTATCTCCGAGAAGAATCCTCTCGCCGAAGAGAGTGACGGCCTCTTTAACAGACCGGAAAGGAGCTCCAGTGTCGATCTCGGCTCGAACCATTGCAAGAATGGAGCTAACTGAGGGTTGTTTTGTTGCTTTAGTTGTATGAGTTCGTGGTCCATGTGACCATGTCATATAAAGCTTTTTATAAAGAAAGAATTGAAGCATCACTCTCTCAAAATAAGATTGCAACCGTTGGTTGTTGTTGCTAAAACGGATGGTGACTATGTTAGTATAATTGACCACGTTATGATTAGATTATGTAGTGGTTCAGTCGTATAATATGTCATTGGCATTTTCAATAACGGGTGGAGATCCCACTAAACGACACATATGATTGGTAAGTTGTTAACATTTTTTTTCATGGTGCATTAAAAAAAAAAAGAATATTAGCAACAGAACGTAGATGAGAATGTCTTTGCGTTTACTTCACACAAAATATAACTTTGGGTAAATACAAGTAGAGAGAGGTTCGTTGGAACGTCCTTCCGTTTTCATGTGTTCTGTTACTACCAAACAATCAAGTCCTCATTGCGACAACGACCTTTCTCCTTATTCGTCTCTTTAATGGGCCTTCGTTAGGCCCAGAAATCACAAATGAATGTTTTAGACTGTGTTCCAGCCCGTGTGCGCGGCAACAGTAGAAAATTCTGATCATCTATATTCTCAACTTTTTAGGAAATGTAAAAATAATCATTTAAAAATGTAAAATTGATGAAAACTATATTTTTTAAAAACTAAATTTATAAATACAAAATACTACATAATATTAAATAGCTACAAAACTTAAAATTCCAAACACTTGAAAGCTTGATCCAAAGTAAAAACAATAGCACCAACAGTCCGTGATGAATGATTTAGTTTCATGATCCTTAGTTTTTTTTTGCCGAAGTTTAAAAAGCCACTAACTTAAAATAGCTACAAAGCTATAGCGATAATAAGGCTTGTTGCTATACATATAATTATAGAAACAATTATGATTTGACTTGTGGTTAGTTGTGGGCTGTTATAGCCATGGATATTTCTTTTCTTTTTTAATGATTTTTTTACATTAACCACAAACATCCTTTGGATGACATTCACAAATCCACAATTTGAAAAGTATTTTGTAACTAAATATAGTTACTGACCAAATAATTACAAAATTGTAGCCATAGTTACAAAATATTTGATAGTTATAACAAGTTTTTCTTGTTGTGTCTTCTTATATATACATTCGTTACACATCTCTCTCTTTTTTCTTGTTCATTCAATCTTTTTGCCTTTTGTAATTTAACACTCTTGAGAATATAAATGGCTCCAGCAACTCTAACTGAGCTTGCCGGAGAGTCTAAGCTCAACTCCAAGTTCGTCCGGGACGTGGACGAACGTCCCAAGGTTGCCTACAATGAGTTCAGCAACGAAATCCCCGTGATATCTCTAGCTGGAATCGACGACGTTGGTGGGAAAAGAGGAGACATATGTTGTCAGATCGTTGAGGCTTGTGAGAACTGGGGTGTTTTCCAGGTGGTCGACCATGGCGTCGATACTAGTTTGGTGGCGGATATGACCCGTCTCTCTCGCGACTTCTTCGCTTTACCTCCTAATGAAAAACTTAAGTTCGACATGTCCGGTGGTAAAAAGGGAGGATTCATCGTCTCAAGTCATCTCCAGGTAATTCAACCATAATTTTATAAAACTTTGTACTCTTTCCGTTTCATATTACTTGTCGTTCTACATTTATGCACACATATTAAGAAAACATATGATTTTGTATATTTCCAAAATAAAAACATAATTACCTATACACTTAACCATATTTCAACCAACAGAAAAATAAAATGGAAAATCTTTATTAGTGAACTTTGCATTGAAATCCTAAAACGGCATTTATTTTGAAACAAATTTTTTTCGGAACAAAATTTTTTTCCTACAACGACAAGTAATATGAAACGGAGAGAGTATGTCGCTTAATTCAATTAATTAGATGCCAACTTGAATAATAACCCATGTTAGGCTGTTATCAGCTAGTCTTCTTTTTTAGTTTTAAATATAAATATTTTTTGAATAAAACTAAAACATTAATATTAAATTGATCAGATACATTATATAGTTAAACACGAAATAATCATTATATACGTAGGGAGAGGTTGTTCAAGATTGGAGAGAAATCGTGACGTATTTCTCGTATCCGGAGAGAAACAGAGACTACTCACGGTGGCCGAATAAGCCGGAAGGGTGGGTGAAAGTGACGGAGGAGTACAGCGAGAAGGTGATGGAGTTGGCTTGTAACCTTCTTGAGATTTTGTCTGAAGCTATGGGGCTTGAGAAAGAAGCACTTACCAATGCATGCGTCGATATGGACCAGAAAATAGTTGTGAACTATTATCCAAAATGTCCTCAGCCTGATCTCACACTCGGACTCAAGCGTCACACTGACCCTGGAACCATCACTTTGCTGCTTCAAGACCAAGTCGGTGGTTTACAAGCCACACGAGACGATGGGAAGACATGGATTACGGTTCAGCCTGTTGAAGGAGCTTTTGTCGTCAATCTTGGCGACCATAGTCACGTTAGTACTTTCTTAATAACCTCTCTCTTACACTCTGTTTTTATTTGAGATTTTTGTTTTGGTCAAACTCTTGCATGTCTCTTGAAGTATCTGAGCAACGGGAGGTTCAAGAACGCTGACCACCAGGCGGTGGTGAACTCCAACTCGAGCAGATTATCCATAGCTACGTTCCAGAATCCGGCGCCGGAAGCAACCGTGTATCCGCTTAAAATGAGAGAAGGAGAGAAGCCGATACTAGAGGAGCCGATTACGTTTGGGGAGATGTATAAGAGAAAGATGGGTAGAGATCTGGAGCGTGCTCGCCTCAAGAAGCTGGCTAAAGAAGAGCATGATGATGATCACAAGGAAGCTTCCAAGCCTCTCAACCGAATCATCAGTTAGAATCCTTTTGTTGGTACCTGTTTAGTAAGAACAGCCTCTTCGCAAATGTGTTCTAATTGTGTTTATCTCCAATTTTTTTAAGAATCTAAAAGGAGAAACTTAAATATCGAATTAGTACTTCAAAGGTTGACAAAAAAAAACCGAATTAGTACCTGAAAATAGTATTTGAAATCTAAATAAATAATTTAAATATTTAATTTTATGTTTATTTTGTATGATATTTTTCTTTTTTTTTTTCGAAACACACAATCATGGTTTGGGTATTATTTTTATTTTGTATGATATCTAAATCAAAACATATGTAAGAAACCAAATAAGTCTAGAAGGCTGAATTTGAAAAACCTGAATTCTTAAATCTTAAGAACACAGTAGGAACCCAAATAAGTATCTGAATGCCCTTAAGGGAAAAGTTTTGTTCTGAAGAAATGGGCCTGATTTGTTCAAATGCCTAATGTAGTTCATATTGGGCCTACTACAAAAACAAATCCATCAAGGAGTGTGTTAACGTGAGCTTTGTCCGCAGGGGATTATAACCGAGCTTGGGAAATCTTCTAGCTTGTCGCCTAAGTTGGAATCGATATTGAACAAAACGAAAGAGAAAGGTGATTGAGAAAGCACAAACACTCAATAGACAAAGGAGAAAAGAGTTGAGAGATGGCGAGATACGATAGAGCAATCACAGTGTTCTCCCCCGACGGTCACCTTTTCCAGGTAGAGTATGCCCTAGAAGCTGTCCGCAAGGGTAACGCCGCCGTCGGAGTCCGCGGCACCGATACCGTAGTCCTCGCCGTCGAGAAGAAATCCACCCCTAAGCTCCAGGATACAAGGTATCGCTCCCGATCTCTACCGATGCAAAGTTGTTACACACCTGGGTCGCTTGATTTAGGTCAATTGAAGCCGTTTTTAATCGATTTGATATGAAACTTGATGTTGAGGTTTTGTATCAACTTCGTTACTGGGAGTGTTAGATCGTTGAATCGGAGCTGATCCTTTGCTAAAAGACTTTACTTTTTCGTTTTACGAGTGTAAAGATTGAACCTTTCTCCTCTTCTATGAAAGAATCTGTGTACAAAGTCTTAACATTTAGGGTTGAAATAGAATAAAGTTTTCACCTTTATGGATATCTAACCAATACCATGTTCGTCTTATATAACAATCCTTAGCTTTACGGCGTTTGTAGTTGTTTTCTTCTCACTCGCATCTTTTTGTTTTGTTTTGTTTTGTTTCTCACAGATCAGCCAGAAAGATTGTGAGTCTTGATAACCACGTTGCATTGGCCTGTGCTGGGCTCAAGGCAGATGCTCGTGTCCTGATTAACAAGGCCAGGATCGAGTGTCAAAGCCACAGGCTTACGTTGGAGGACCCTGTGACTGTTGAGTACATCACTCGGTACATAGCTGGGCTTCAGCAGAAGTATACTCAAAGTGGTGGTGTGAGACCTTTTGGTCTTTCCACTCTTATTGTTGGTTTTGACCCATACACTCGTATTCCCTCGCTTTATCAGACTGATCCATCCGGGACATTCTCTGCTTGGAAGGCTAATGCAACTGGGAGAAACTCAAACTCGATTAGGGAGTTTCTGGAGAAGAATTATAAAGAAACCTCTGGTCAAGAAACTGTGAAGCTTGCTATCCGTGCTCTGCTTGAGGTTAGTTTGTTCCTTCGTTCTCTATAACTTAACCAAGTAGGTTTCTTTTGAGCTATTGCTGGGTGACCTGTTACTAAACTTGACAACGTGATCATACATATTGAATTGGAGAGTAATGTTTGAGGAGCTTATTTTCAGAACACAAGTAGTGAATTTGTAAGAAGCTGATGAGTTTTTTTTTTGCAAATTTGCAGGTAGTTGAGAGTGGGGGAAAGAACATTGAGGTTGCTCTAATGACACGGGAGGAAGGTACGCTAAGGCAGCTAGAAGAAGCTGAAATCGATGCTATTGTGGCTGAGATCGAAGCAGAGAAGGCTGCTGCAGAAGCAGCCAAGAAAGGCCCTTCAAAGGAAACCTGAGCCTGCCAGATCTTTACAATAACGGTCTCAGTTTTCAAGTTGTAACTTTGTTTCAAAGTATGTTATTTGAGGGGTGAATTAGAAAATCTGGACTGAGTGAATTTGTTTCGTTGGATCATTAGCCTTTGTTGACAATCTTGCTTTCAATCTTAATTGTCATTTTTTAGCTATGAGAAAATAGCCTTTCTTCTTGTTTCTGGCTATTAATGTGCAATGTTTCATGATGTTCAGTCTTGTCTCATCTTTGCATCTTCATATAGTTGAAGACAAACATAACTGACGAGAACAACATTAGAGATCCATGAAACTGATATCAACTTTCATAACCAAAAGGAATGTTAGGATCAGAAATTCAGAATAGCTTTGAGCCAAAAGAAAAACGATATGCCTAGCAATGTGATTGAATGGCTTGTCCTAAGCACACATAATCGAATTTATTGATTTAACATGTTACTTTCGTCTATATCTTTTCATTATTCTTTCACTGTATAATGTTTTTACTATTTGCTTTAAACTGTCCATACAATCTCAATATTTTTCATCTACCTTATAGTGTTTTTGCCTTTTATTCAGACGACTGAATGATGAATAGTTATAGTAGGATCAGTTCCATTTAAATTAATATTTTTATAAGTACTTTTGTTCGAATCAACAAAGTGGTTTCGTGGTGTAGTTGGTTATCACGTCAGTCTAACACACTGAAGGTCTCCGGTTCGAATCCGGGCGAAGCCAATTTATTTTTATCTAATTTTTGAAGTAATTTAATATTAAAAATAAAAAACGCCGTTGCCGGGGATCGAACCCGGGTCACACGCGTGACAGGCGGGAATACTTACCACTACTATACTACAACGACACTTGTTGTTAAGTTTTTGAAATCTATTTTATTTATATAGTAATAGATTAGTTTCGGAGTCGGGTGTTGCGAAAACTAACTTCTTCCCTTTGCGCCGCTCTCTCTCATTCAGCTCTCAAAGTTTCAGGTAAAGCTTCATTACATCAAATTACTTGCTTACGCATCGATCCTGTGTGTTTCGTTTCCCTATCTTGTCTTCAAAGGTTTTGTATTAATTGATAGCCGTTTTTGTCAAAATCTTACCTAGATTAAGTCGTGTCTAACTCGTTGCGTAGAAGACAACGTTGATTACTCTTAAGTCTCCAGCTGTAAAGTTTAAACGTTGAAGTGTTATTTTCTAGGGTTTCATTCAGTACTTAACATCAATTTGATAAAGTTTATATTTTGAATCAGCCAGGGTTGAATCAGAGTAAAAAAGGATGAAGCTTGACGTGAATGTGTTGAGATATCTTTCGAAAGATGATTTTAGAGTTCTCACTGCTGTGGAGATGGGAATGCGAAACGTCAGTCTTCTCCTCTTTTCCTTTCTATTCTAGAATTTGAATTTAGAGTTTAGGGTCTATTTACTCTATTACCTACCTTTTGAATTTCTCTGAAAATACTTTGCTCTTTTTATATTTGCAGCATGAGATTGTTCCTTGTGAGCTCATAGATCGCATTGCTGGTCTAAAGTATGCCCTTATATTTCATTAAGTTTGTGTGTTTGATGAAGCAGATATTTGTGTAATTCAACATAACTATTATAATTGCACAGACATGGAGGCACATACAAAGTCCTCAAGAACTTGCTCAAGTATAAGCTTTTGCATCACGACCGCTCTAAATGTTACTACTACTTCTCTGAGTCTCTCTAAAATGCATTACTAGTTTTTCTTGCTTGACGCTCTTATAAAATTCACATTAGTCTAAATTAAATGATTGTTGCTTTCTTTCTTTTCGTTAAAGATGATGGATTCCGACTCACTTATCTGGGTTACGACTTTCTTGCCATTAAAACATTGGTCAACCGTGGTGTATTTACCGGTGTTGGTCGTCAGATTGGGGTTGGTAAAGAGTCTGGTAAGTCTTTTTATTTTGATCCATTGGTGTGTGTGTTTTAAGAGATACTTGCTGATAGTTATGGGTTCTTAGACATATTTGAGGTGGCTCAGGAAGATGGAACTATTCTGGCAATGAAGTTGCATAGACTAGGGAGAACCTCCTTTAGGGCTGTCAAATCTAAGCGTGACTACTTGAGGCATCGCAGTAGTTTCAGCTGGTTGTATCTCTCCCGTCTTGCCGCCCTCAAGGAGTTTGCTTTTATGAAGGTTACTTATTTATTGCCTCTTGTTCCGTTCCATGGTTGTTGTAACACTGTTCTTGTAAGTGTATCATCTTTTAATGTTTGTTTGCCTCCCGGTTGAGCAGGCTTTGGAAGAACATGACTTTCCGGTTCCAAAAGCTATCGACTGCAATAGGCACTGTGTTATCATGTCTCTTGTGCAGGGATACCCCATGTAAGGATCTATCTTCATGTTTTCACACCAGGAGAAAATTGTTATGATTTTATATGGCTCTGGTAGTCTAAAGCATCATCTACTGATAGCTTTTGGTGGGATATTGATTATAGCCGAGATTCCTTAAAAGTTGATCCATCTTCTTCACTCACTCACTAAGAAACAGTTATACGTTGATGCTGTGAATCACATCTTTCACATTTCATCTATGACAGGGTTCAGGTGAAGCAATTACAGAACCCTGAGACAATTTTCGAGAAAATTATAGGCATCGTTGTTCGTTTGGCCGAGCATGGTCTAATTCATTGTGACTTTAATGAGTTCAACATCATGGTTAGATAATACTTATCTAGTTGATTAATGTCGTAAGTTACATTTTCTGAAATTGCTGCGTCGTTATATGACTTTGTTTATGTTTTGTATATCTTAAGATTGATGATGAAGAGAAGATAACGATAATTGACTTTCCACAAATGGTATCTGTTTCACACCAAAATGCACAGATGTATGTGATATCTCATCTCTGGATCATGGCTCTGTCCTCCTTTCCCATGATTGTTTTTAGGTTTGCTAATGAATTTTTCTTCTTCTTTCAGGTACTTTGACCGTGATATTGAATGCATCTTCAAGTTTTTCAGAAAAAGGTTAGTTACCAATTTATTTATTTACTTATCATATGTTCACAATACCTAGTAGTAGCATATGATCTCATTCTTAAATTCTTCTTTTCTGTGAACTCAATTTCTTCTTCCAGGTTTAATATGTCTTTCCAAGAAGATAGAGAAGACGAGTCAGAGGTGGAAGTGGATGAGAATAGCAGACCATCTTTCTATGATATAACTAAAGATGCCAATGCTCTAGATAGAGAATTAGAAGCTAGTGGTTTCACAAAAAAGGAGCAGAATGACCTCGATAAAGTATGTGACCCTATGACCTCAGTAATAACACTGCTTATCTACCTGCGGCTTTATGTACTTAAGAAACATGTATAATCGAAGGCGGCCTAATGTGTCAGTTGTGTACTTATTTGCAGCACTAGTTTCTTTCTGTTTTGTTTGTGAATGAAAGTGTGGTTCCTGCCTTGTGTAGTTTATTGAAGGTGGGATGGAGAAGAATACAGATTCCGATGAGGATGAGGAATCTGATGATGAGGAGCAAACTTTTGAGTCAAATGAAGAAAGTACCCTAAATGAAATGAAGTCACTACAGTTGCAAGAGAAGGTATAAATTTTTTTAAGCTCATCATATAACTGAAACATGTTCTCTCTCTTTGTGCAGCCTCTTCGTGCTAACACTAAATGGCTGCTTGACATGATGTGTAGGAGCAGAATAGATCAGATGAAGTTGAGGCAGAAGTTGATTTGGATGATAATGAGAAAGGCGTAAGCAGTGGAGATGAAAATGAAGCTGGAAGAGATGAGGTTAGTATCCTTCGTGTAGTAGTAGTAGTAACTCAGAGAGTATCGAGTTATAACATAACAAATATGCACCTTCCTTTGCTCAGGAGCTGGACAAAAAACTAGGCAAGCAAAGACGCAGAGCCATGGCAGCAGCCAGGGGAGGTAGAAAGTCACAGTCTTCAAGAAACACATACAAGGACAAAGGAGGCCGTTCCCAAAACTCCAAGATTCACAACAACATGAGTGGCTGGTGATGATAAACTTTTCACAGCAATTTTTGATACACAAAACACACAACTGTGGAAGCTGTTAATGGGCCTTAGTAGACTTAATGGGCCTCTTTCAATGTTGTAAACGGGCCTATTTTAAATATTTTGTTGACATTTTCCGATAGACAAGAAATCTAAATTACATTGATATTCAGTTTCTATATAAATTCAGAGGAAATATCTCAAATGATATTTGTCCAAATTTGACTGATTTTGTTTTGAAGGGGCCAAAATCTCAAAATACAATGTAAGTCAAGGGAGTAGATCAGAAACGGTCCCCTCAGTAAGCGGAAATAGAAAAAAAAAATACAAAATACAACGGCTAGTGCCTCAACGGTCGGAAATCTTAAACCCTTTTATAGTTCCGTTCCGTTCTCGCTCAAGACGTCTTCTTAAACCTCAACCTCTTCTTCTCACATCCCTCCTCCTCTGAGATTCATTTCTCTTCTCCTTCTTCGTCTTTATTCACTGCAAAAGATGATGAAAGATGTATTCAGACCGAGCAAATCAGCTCCGAGTTCTCCTGCAAAGCCACTCGGCATTTCCCGCACTCGGTCTGAATCATTTCATGTTATCCACAAAGTTCCTATAGGAGACAGTCCTTATGTCAGAGCCAAGAACGTTCAGGTGATTACTAAAGTTATATATCCTTTCTTTGTCTTCTGCGTTTGATTTTACGTTTTGACCTGATTGATTGATTGATTATGGATTCAGTTGGTAGAGAAGGATCCCGAGAGAGCAATTCCTCTGTTTTGGTCCGCCATTAATGCTGGAGACAGAGTAGACAGTGCTCTTAAAGACATGGCCATCGTTATGAAACAGCAAGACCGTGCAGAAGAAGCCATTGAAGCTATTAAATCTCTCAGAGTCAGGTGCTCAGATCAAGCACAAGAATCACTTGATAATATCCTCCTAGATCTCTACAAGGTCCTTACTTTACCAAAAAACAGAGCATCCCCTGTTTCCTATGTTTCCTTTTGCATTTTCTTGATTTTGTATTGATTTGGTTTGTTTTTGTTGCAGAGATGTGGGAGATTAGATGACCAGATTGCACTTTTAAAGCACAAGCTCTTGTTGATTCAAAAAGGACTCGCCTTTAACGGTAAACGAACCAAAACGGCTCGATCTCAGGGGAAGAAGTTTCAAGTCTCTGTGGAGCAAGAAGCCACACGGCTACTTGGAAACTTAGGATGGGCTTTGATGCAAAGAGACAACTTCGTGGAAGCCGAAGATGCATACAGGAGAGCTCTATCAATCGCACCGGACAACAACAAGATGTGCAACCTCGGAATCTGTCTCATGAAGCAAGGAAGGATCGGTGAAGCCAAAGAGACGTTACGACGTGTGAAACCCGCGGTTGTTGACGGTCCTAGAGGAGTGGATTCACATCTGAAAGCTTACGAGAGAGCGCAGCAGATGCTTAATGATCTTGGCTCTGAGATGATGAGAAGAGGAGGGGATGATAGAGTTGAGCAGAGAAGGCTTTTCGACGCGATGTTTGGTTCTTCTTCTATATGGCAGCCTCAGCCTTGTAGAGAACAGAAGGCTAAACCGAAGCCGGAACTGAGCAGTGATGGATACGGGGACGAGAACGTGAAGACGAATGTGAATGTTGTGAACCCATTGAGGGTGGATGCAAAACCATTCTTCTCTTCTAAGCTTATCAGTAATAACGAGAAGCTGAAGAGGACAAGATCGTCGAGCCAAACGATGGGAATGTTGAGTTGTGGTGGTGATGAGGGAGAGACAAACACGAAGAGGAGATTGTCGATGGAGAAGAGAGCAATAGACTGTGGATTACCAGATAACAAGGAGTTTGAAGAAGCGATGATCATGGCTGTTTTGGGGACAGAGATGAAAGTGGACAAGAAGAGGCTTAAGGTTTTTCAGGATATCACTTTGTCCTCTCTAAGCCCAAGAGCTTGAGTTATATATCTCAATCTCAGTCTCTCTCTAACCAAATCTATTTTTATCATTCTAATTTATTAAGAAGTAAAAAGGAGATGAGCTCTTATTCTCCTTAATGTTGCTACATTTTTTTCTTCTTATTATTGTTCACAGTTAATTGTTATTGACCAATAATGAAAGCTGAAAGTTATGTTCTTGCTCCAAATGTGTTATATTACTCTTCTCTTCCATTCATCTGTCAGTATCTTGTTACGGCCTTTGTTCTTTTGATTGACCTCTCATCAACTCTTGTAAGTGTATATACAATACATGACAAAGAATCCTGTAATAGCGAAGAAGAGCAAAGGTTGAGATACTAAAAGGAAAAGCACAAGAAGAGAAAAGTAAGCATGAAAAGGCAGTGAGCGTGACTAGAGCCATGACTCTAAGTAACTTGCAGATGTTTAAATGTTTCAGACAATGGTTGGGTTCTCAAGTGTGTGTATGCAAGCTTCTGAGTCTGTGTACAACCTAGCTAAGTGCATCTGTAAGGAGCAAGATGAGGTCAATCCTTAAGAGTCTGTGTACAGACAAGCCACTATAGCTTTCTGAATATTTGATTGGAAACCCCCCTCAAGTCTTCCTTATTCATGTTGCAATTCTTCATCGACCTCACACCTTTTTTGTTACTAGTTGTGACACAAGTGTATTGTTCTCTAGATCTTCGAGATGATAAGCAATTCTTCATCGACCATCCTGGCGCTGTCCCGATTTCAACTGCTCAGGGAGAGGAGCTGAGAAAGGTAATAGGAGCACCTACTTACATCGAATGCAGTTCCAAATCACAAGAGGTAAGCATGAACACCATTCACTAGTGTTTACTCTTAGTACAGATTTCTAATGTTAAAACCATTATGTTTAAATGCAGAATGTGACAGCTGTCTTTGACGCAGCCATACGAGTGGTGTTGCAACCGCCTAAGCAGAAGAAGAAGAAGAGCAAAGCGCAGAAGGCATGCTCCATCCTATGATGATGATTGAAAAGCTCTGTTTATTATATATTTGTTGGTTTTGTATATTTAAGATCTTCTAACAATGTATCACTGTGTTAATGGACAGACATGGTTTTGGTCTTTTTTTATATTAATGGAGTTTGTTCAAATCTAACATCTTTTGCTTTTGCCACAAATTAACACACGCACCATGCTGTGAATCAGTTTCAGTCCAAACCTTTCTCCCTCACTTTTAGTTCTACGCATGTTTCAAACTCAGGAAAACATGTTTATTGATGGTAACACAGTACAGACAGACAATTTGCCTTTTACCTTCTCTCACAGCAGCCAAGAAAAAGACAATGTGCATCACATTACATATCAGCTTGGGGATATTTGTTAACCCAACATGTTGTACAAGAAGAAGAGCTGCTTGGGTGCTATAAACATTTATCCCAAACACCAACTTGCTAATGAATTACCCCCACCTGATGTTGTTTAATTGATCATTTATTTGTTAAATTCATACCACTCAATGCAAGATTGAAACTAATGAGAACAAGACATGTTTGAAGATGCATCATGATGCATGTGTTTTGAACAGATTTGTATCTAAGTATTTTCATGCTCATGCAATAGCAAAATCAATGCAAAATATGATTGTTCGAACTATTGCACAGAATGTGACAAAAAGATTTTATTCACTCGTACTTGCCATTTTGGAGGATCTTCTTGGCTCCAGTGATCAAGTGTTTTTGGAACCTCATTTTGAAGAACACTTTTGTTTGAACTTTGTAATGTTTCTTTGGTTCCATTAGATGACAAAAGAAAAATCTTCATATAATAAAAGCATGTTTTACAAACCATCGCCTCCTTCATGCATTTGCCTGAGGCACTTTGTCATATAAAACATACACTGTAACAGCGAGATAAAATTACCACTCTCAAACAAATGAATGCAGTTTTACTTCTCAAACGAAGATTTTTGTTTTTTATTAAATGAACATAAAAAATGGTCAAGCCAACAACCAAAACACGAATCCTTATGTGAATTAGAGGAAGACCAAAAGAGGTAGGAGAAGCAGGATCAGTTGAGATGCAAGAGGGATGAGACTGGCTGCTCCACCTGTGCCATTTCTGGTAGAGTTACGAGGGTCTAGTGGGGGAGGTGTAGCAAAGGAAACAAGAGGAGAAGGAGGAGGAGGGCTAGGTAGTGGAGCAGATAGTCTTGGTGCAGGAGCTTCGATCTCTGGTGGTGGAGGAGTAGCTATTAAGCTTTCATCCTCATAACCTGTCATTAACACAAAACACTCACTTAGCTATTGCTTTGTTCCTATGTATATTACAGTCACTTACAGTTAGACCGCTTCCAACCCAAAACCATCCTCTCCCGGTCGAATACAACGCGGTATCCTGACAAGAAGTTCTCTGCAAACATCCAAACATGAAACACATTCAATGCAAACTCTTTCTCTCTCTCTCACTCTTCAGTTCCACGCAGCAATTATGTGAAGCGTAAAACTCAGTTTTGGGATACTTACGTCCAATAATGTTAAGTTTGAAATCCACACTCTTCAGAATACCCAAGCAGTACATGGCGGTACCATCCTATTATCCAAGTTAAAAAGCAAAATGTATATCAATAAGCTAATCCATGAAACTGGACTAAAGTAAAAATATCGTTTCTTACCTCACCGAACACCGAGAAAAGAGGGTTTCTCAGAATCATTTGTGATCCTCCTCCAAAAGTCATTACAACTCTAGGGAAGAAAATGGTTGTAGTGTTTGGACTGAACACAAAGAGGAAGAACATCAGAACACAGCTGTGGAACATAGATTGATGCTACTTTACTGATTACTTATAAGCTACTTGAAGTAATCCCATACACATCATATGTTTCCTCTCTAACATTCAATGTTAGTCTTTTTTTTTACTACTTCATATGTGTTCTAAAGCATTCGTTAAAAGTCCAACAAATTCTACTAATATGGGCAAAATCATATGGACAAGAGTGGACGCATGACCTTAAGTCATAACAGAACTCAAATGGAATCTTTGGATCAATGGGGCGTCTCTTGTCTTTGACTTGATCGTCAAACTGCAAAAATAAAATAATGAAGGTGATATGCATGTAACAAAACAAAAAGCTTTGGTAGAATGAAGTTTCTTCTACCAAGTCATCATTTCAACTCTCACTGATAAAACTACAGATATGAGACTTCACAGTGTTACTTGTGAAACAACAAACAACAACTTTGGTAATCTAAACTATAAATTTGGCTATGGTTAGGTCAATACATATACTTTTCCAGCAAGAAACTATAAATCTGGTAATCTAAACCACTACTTTTGCAATAGTTAGTCAATTTGTAGCAAGAAACTATATATTTGGCAATAGTCAAGTCGATAGATATTACTTGTGTGGCAAGAAACTATAAATTTTGTATTAGTACTTACTATTCAGATATGGTACTCGTACAATAAACTTGGTCAGGAAGCATTAGAATGAAGATGATAAGTCTAATCTAAGGCACTTACAGTTTTGGTAATCAGATCATATTCTGTCTCAAGTAAGTGTGTAAAGGATGTGCCAGTGTCAACAAGTGCGAGAAGCTTAACCCCGAGAGCCTCTCCCCCCACAGATACTTCCGTCACACTCACAGCATAAGTCGGACTAGTTTCATTTGGGATAACCAAAATCATGTAGGAGAGACAGCAACAGAATCAGTATAAGATAAGATAAAACACCAAACTGAACAACTTTTGAAACTCTGTCAAATCAAACAGGATACCTTGGTTCAACAGGAAGTAGTGGCGTCTCCTGCTGGTCTGAGTAGCCTTTGTCTCCAAAGCTGATTCTTCCGACAATGTCAATAATATTCCCAATACACATTGAGAAGGAGTTTGCGGTAATATTTGCTTTTGCTAGTACACTTGGAACAGAGTAATCTTTCATTCCAAGCCCGAGAAGACCGTTCACAGCAAAACCTAACTGGAGCAAACCTGACTGATTCTGACCGCAACTGCATCACAAAGACACAACAAACACATCTGAGTTCCAGCTTCCAAGAGAGACAACAAAGCCTTTACTTTTTATTGTTAATAGGTTTTTGCTATGAATAACAAAGTCATGACTTACCCAAGCGTGACATTAGCTTTAACAGGCTCTAAACCATCATCCTCCGTGACCAAATGCAACACATCCTCGAACAATGTTCCTCTAGTGGCTGTGTTGTTAGAAAGGTACTGGATCTGATAAGGGCAAATACTTGCAGGAGAAGAACATCCTCTCGATCCAAAACAACGCGTGTCACTGCATCTAATGCTTGAGCTTGTAGTAGATGCGTTTGGGCTGTATAGATTGAGTGGTCGACTCTGTGTCAAACAAGAGAAAAGGTACATCAAAATATGAATTTGTACAAAAAAGAGAGTATATGCTTTCTTGAGGAGGAAGGTACCTGTGGAAGTCCAATATCTTTCAAGTCACGGATACAAGTGGTACCGCAATTGCAAGGCAACCAAAACAAATCACTACCTGTGTCCAGAGCCACCAAGAACCACGTAGCCGGTGTTCCCACGGACACATTGGCATAATGGAGGCTGAAACCAAATAGATATACAAATCATATTCAAAAATATGGTTGCAGTAAAGAAGAAAACGTGAATCAAGATGAGAAGAGGCATTACGATCCCAGAAGGTCGATTCCAAGCGTGCGGTTTCCCCGCATGAACGTGACTGGAGGCTTTTCGTTGTTGGAAGCAAGACCTCGACCCCTGATGTACTGATCACGTTGAGCCAAAACCTTGAAATACTCCATACTTCCCTTCTCGGGAACAAGATTGTCAAGCCCAAGAGTCTGCTTGACAGCATCAGAGAACATGTGGTGAACTTCGAAGCTGAACTTCTTAGTAGCCTCACATCTCTCGAGCCCCCAACCCACCATTAACACAGACAACAACACAAAAACATGGCGTGCTACAGCCATGATGTTACTCCCTGATGTTTTCCGACAAAAACAACAACACCTCCAGGGTAATAATAACGAGTTAAAGCAGGAGGAGTCCCGTATTTGTAAGGAAATAATGAGAGGTCAAAAGCTTGACTCGTTCGCATTGTTCCAGACAAGCAGAGAGAAGCTGAGCTGATTCTTGGAAACTAATAATACTTGTTTAGTCGGTGTAGTTGCTATTATTTTGCTGCCCGCCCCAAGCTGATGGTTGACGAGGGCAGAGTCCATCTTGTGAAACTAGGCGTTCTTAAAGTCTTTGTCAACGCTTTCATTTTGCCCCTTTCACCTAACTCTTGCTATTATAGAATAGTCCCTCCGTTTCATATTACTTGTCGTTCTAGGTTTATTCATACATATTAAGAAAACATATAATTTTGTATATTTTCAAAATAAAAACACAATTACCTATACACCTAACCATATTTCAACCAATAAAAAAATAAAAAACACAAATACCTATGAATCTTATTAATAAATTTTGCATTGAAACTCTAAAACGATACTTATTTTGAAACGAAATTTGTTTCCTATAACGACAAGTAATATGAAACGGAGGGAGCATATGATAGACAACAACAACAATGATCTTTTTAAAAATTTACAAAAAGGATGTTGTTGACCTTTCCATAAAAAATATCTCACTCACGACGTCGCATTAGATAGAGTATCCATATAGTATATACGGTGTGGATAATTACAACTTTTTTTCAAGTGTCAAACAAGAAAATTACAACTTTCATTATAATACAAATTACTTAAACTCGAATTTATACAACAACTTGATAAAGATTAGCTCATCTACAGAAGTCAAATTAAACAAACAGACGAGGAGAGCATTATGAATTATGATCAGTCACCAATAGACAAGTTGAATAAATGAATAATACCCATTTGCTTCGAAACTTAAAAGTCTTATGCCGTATATAACATCCGTATTCTCCATCTTTTTCTATTTCTTTTTAATTCTCCATTATTTTCTGCCTTTCTATTATGTAAGACTTTTAAAAAATTCCTAGACTAGAGTTTTGAATATTTTACAATTTCGGAGAGGGAATGGATGCTCTCATGCTCACATACATAGATGACACCGTTTGAAATTAAGATATGATTTACAAGAATGTTCCAAGACGGGACAAGAAGATGATAATCAAAGAATACCAAGGGTAAATTGAACATACGTAAAACTCATATGGTACAAACCAAAATAAGATCAGTTACCAAAAAGAAGAAAACAAAATAAGATTAGCGATTGCACAAAAACATGTAACTGATATTCACAAGCAAAAAAGAAAGGAAGCAAATTAACTAATTGCTGACATTTATTTATTTCCTTGGAGAAGAAGTTAGGGCATACAATCAGGTTCTCTCCATCCCAAGATCATTCCCTCAGGATTGTGGACGATTCTGTGGCTAAGATGTGCACACTGGACGAGTCTAAGACTATGATTAATACATGTTTCTTAGGAAGGATCTTTTAACGAATATATTAGACGTCTCTTATCTTTTAATTAAAAAAAAAATTAAAAGATATTTCCTAAATAAAAGATATAAGAGATATCTCTTAGTTTTTTTAGTTAGAAACTAAAAAAAGTCTTTTATATTCATTAAAAACTCTCGATAAAAAACATACATTAATCATGCCCAAAGACAAGCAGCTTGAGTTTCTTTTATTAGACATGCTCATTTTTGCTTCTCTTTTTCACTTGTGTCAATCATGTACTCACCTATTGGATATAAGGCCCATCAAACCTCTGTAAGGCCCATTTCTAATAACGAGCATTGTTGGCTTATATACATGGGAGAGTAGAGAGGAAAGCGAAGCACATGGGAGAAGTGAAGGGAAACGGGAAAAGAAGTGCAGGTGGAGATGGAGGTGGAAGTTGACAGTCACACGTATGTCCTTATTGAGACAGCTAACGTTAAATGATGTCATTAACTCACGAGTCTCCTCTTTCTATCTTTTAGCTTCTCTCTATCTTTTTTTTCTTCTCTCTATCTTTTTTTTCTCTTAATAATAAACAAACTATCAAATCTTCTTCGACCAACACAACAACACACTTCTCATTCCTTCTTCCATCGATATATATTAATCATAATTTTCACTTCTTGAAACTTCTCTTCTGTAATAAGCCCTCAATCAAAGAAGAATTTAGTTAGTGTCCATAAATAGAAAGTATTAGAAAGATAGAGGACCCGTTTAGCAAAGTCAAAAAGGGACAGAAAAGTCAAATATAAGAAACAAGAAGGGTTAAGTATAGAAAGTCTAATCCGGTAGTAAACTGGGATTGGATTGTCTGGTAAGAAGCAGTGGAGCCCTTCTCTCTTCTCTCTTTCGCCTTTTCACTAGGAGAGAGGCTCGTCACCTCCTTCATCTCTCTTGCATCTGATTCGGATCCATCTCTCTCTCTAAGATTAAGATTGCTTGTGCAGAATCTGAGTTCTGTTGACTCCAAGTCTGTAGCTTCTGCAGAATCTCAGGTACCCATTTCACTAGCTTCATAAAGTTTTGATATTTTTTCTCTTTTAAGCGTTGATTGAGTTATAAACTAGCTTTACCCTTTTTCTCAGCATAGTCTTGTTACACGTTCCTATGTGGAGGAAGAGAAAGAGGGTTTCCCTGATGGCATGAGGGGGATGTTACCAACGTTAATGAAACTTTTGAGTGCTTGTCTGTGGCCTTCTTTCTCGGACAAGTCCTCTGATTCAACAGGGAAACAAGATGGTCTGTTCTGGTACAAAGACTCTGGTCAGCACCTACTTGGTGAGTTCTCAATGGCGGTTGTTCAGGCCAACAATCTTCTTGAGGATCAGAGCCAAGTTGAGTCTGGTCCTTTGAGTACACTTGATTCTGATGGTCCTTATGGAACTTTTGTTGGCATCTATGACGGTCATGGCGGCCCTGAGACCTCCCGCTTTGTCAACGATCATCTCTTTCAGCATTTAAAGAGTGAGTCACTGAATCATTTCTGTACTCCACACATGCTTAGGGACTAAAAAGTCTTGTCAAAATCTGTAGGATTTGCAGCAGAGGAGGCCTCTATGTCGATGGATGTGATTAGAAAAGCATATGAAGCGACAGAAGAAGGGTTTCTTGGGGTTGTGAAAAAGCAGTGGCCTGTGAAGCCACAGATTGCAGCTGTTGGGTCTTGCTGCCTTGTGGGTGTTATATCCGGTGGGATGCTCTACATAGCTAACGTTGGAGATTCCCGTGCAGTCCTTGGAAGGGCTGTGAAGGCAACAGGTGAGGTCATTGCGCTTCAGCTCTCAGCGGAACATAATGTCAGCATAGAGTCTGTTCGACGGGAAATGCACTCTTTGCATCCAGATGACAAGCATATTGTCGTGTTAAAGCACAATGTGTGGCGCGTCAAGGGACTTATTCAGGTCTACTTCTCAGTCCTTTAACTCGTGTTCTGTCTACAACAGTTTGGTTCTTTTCCATGTCAAGATAAAGCACTGAAGATGGCTTCTTTGCAGATATCTAGATCAATAGGAGACGTGTATCTTAAGAAGGCGGAGTTCAACAGGGAACCATTGTACAAAAAGTATAGACTCCGGGAGCCCATGAAGAGGCCAATCTTGAGTGGAGAACCGTCGATAACAGAGCATGAGCTCCAACCACAAGATCAGTTTCTTATATTTGCTTCTGATGGACTATGGGAACAGCTGAGCAACCAAGAAGCTGTTGACATTGTTCAGAACCACCCACGAAACGTACGGTTTACACTCATCGTTTACCAAGTTTCACTTAAGCAAAACCAGATACTGATTGTGTCCTTTTGCAGGGGATTGCACGTAGACTGGTGAAAATGGCACTGCAAGCAGCAGCAAAGAAGAGAGAGATGAGATACTCTGATCTGAAGAAGATAGAGAGAGGTGTGAGGAGGCATTTCCACGATGACATCACTGTGGTAGTCATCTTCCTTGATACCAATGTAGTGAGCTATGCCAAAGGACCTTCTCTTTCTATTCGAGGCGGTGGTATGACTTTCCCCAAGAAACTCTAAAAGCCACTCCCACTTTTTTTAGATTCCATCTTTTGTAGTTATTTAAAGGTCACACTCTTTTGTTGGTATAAGGATGTATAATTTTAACGTGAAACCACATAATACTGACGTTTGCAACCCATTCCAGTAATTATTTATTTTTATTTGTTCAACGAGACTTTGTGTAATCTTGTAATTGTTGTTGATGATGAATGAATGTAGTAGCCTTTCTTTTGTTGTATTTTTGTGTTGCATGAAACTCTCTAGAACAGAGGAGTGTTTTATTATTTCCTTAGATTTTTATTTGTAATGTTGTTCATTATCACTTAGGTTTCAGTTGCTAACATGCTTGAAGTTTCTATGATTTTAAATGACTTGTACTGCAATCCACGCCATTATGTGACTACCATAAGATGACATACATATGGTGCACATTTTTGTATATTTTAATTGGTTATGATTCTCTTTCTCGTCTAGTGTAATGGAACAAAGGAAAGCTTACCCAGTTCTCTAATTGCTTTGGTAACTAAGTGTACTTTGCAGATTTTTTACCTTTTCCTTTTTTGTTAAATATGGAGAGAGAAAGCTTGAACTCAACGTGTGTATTCTTAGCTTTTTACATAGTATTCTTCCATTTTTTACTGGCTTGCTGTTACTTTAAATAATGAGACATCGATATTAAGCTACTCAACGGTAACAAAACCCATATATAAGGTGATTTATATCCCCAAAATAGAAATATGGACAATACAAAATGAAACATGTTGATAACGTATAGAGCAAGAGCAGGTAAGTTTTGGTATATTGTGTTAAATTTTAAGAAAGAGAGAAAGATAAAGTGTGTTTCTGCATAAATTTATGGCAATGGTGGACCTGAGAGGTTTTAATGTTAGCTAGAGAGAAAAGTAAAAACAGGTGTGCAATAGTTTTTGCCACCCCCACCCATCATAACTACAGACAAAAATAGGATTCGTTTTCTTCTTACAAAGCTCTGGCATTACAATGTGACATTAAAACTATAGGATCTCTTCAATGGAGAGAGAGAGAGAGAGACAGAAAGATATGGGTCATGAGGGTTCATAACTGTCTTGAGGTTGTAAAAAGCAGAATGATAGATCATAGAGAGAGATAGAAAGAGAAGGCCAAGTAGTTAAAAAATGAGCAGTAAGAACATTAATGGTTTGCAGGGCAGCTAGTGTCCCCTCCTTTCTGCGAGAGATTCCCTCAAAATTTATTATAAAGTATCTTCGATGTTCTTTTTAACTGCTTCCTCTATAAAAATCTTTTTAACTTACATTTTTCTTTTTTGTTTTTGTTATGAACCCTCAAGAAGGAAAGACATAGGAGACAAAGGAGTGTTTGGTTCACATTGCATAGCCAATGTAGTTTGTAACAATGTATACATATAGTGAAACTTGAAATAAAAAGAGAGAGGAGAGGGAGTAAAGAGGGTGAGCCAGCTTTAGTGCATTGGTAGTAGATGTGGTTTAAATGCTCCATACCTTCCATTTCCTTCTCTCATATACCCTAATTTAATACCTCTCCTTTATAACTCCCTCCCACAGACATTCTCACCTTCTCCTCATCACACTTCCCCTCACACGTCTATCTTCTTCCTCTTTTTACAAGACAGTCTTCATTTGAGTCTGCACCTTTAGCACGAAAGAGTCCTCTTTGATATTGGCCTGGTTCACTCAGATCTTCCAGATTACACACGCACTATATGCATTCTCTTAGTTATCTGATTGAGCCGCGCCAATATCTCAGTGCTCTCTCGTCTCTCTCTTTCTTATAGATCTACCTATATATATATATATATATATATCAACATTTTTTTTTTGTTGCTTATGTGTGTTGAAAATGAAGCTAGAATGTTCTTTGTTATAGTCTTTTTGATGTAAGCTCATTAGGTAACTACTGATGTTGCTTATAATATCTACATTATTAAATATCAATGTAGACAAAATGGTGAGTCTTCATGGAAGCCTTACTTACCCTTTCTTTCTTTCCATCCAAGGTACCTCCACCCAACCCTTCATTAGCTTCTTTCCCAAGTCTTGATAAATCTCTCCTTACTGCTTGTGATTATCTTTGGTTCATTATGATCTATTGATATTTTTTATAATGTATATTTTCTATTACTTTTCATAAAAAAAGTTTGAGACAGAGTTTCAGCTAGACTGATCTTGTTTATCAGTACAAATTGAATGGTGTTAGGGTTAATTAGTATACATATACAAAAAATCACAAAAAATGAATTAATTTGAAAGGACAATAATGTTATGTAGATGTTACAATCGCAAGAGATGTATTATTGTGTGATGGAATTTAGTGGGAGAGAAGTTGACGAGCACGAACCCTAACCTGCAAGCGAGCAAGAGCATGCATACAATGTAAAGCTATTCGAGCTTGTCTCCTCACAAGCACACCTCTCGCCACCGCCTGAAGCTTCACCAGACTCCTGAGCGCTCTAAACGCTCTCCTTCCCTAACAACACTTGCAATGGTCAACTTTGCAAAAACAAAAAAAAAGTTCTGAAAAGAGAAATGTGTTTCATGTTTTACCAGGTGACCTCTAAAGAAAGCTTGGATTTTAATGGCGGCAATGTTTTCTCTAGCGGTGTATGGTATTGATGATCGAGTGGTGGTGATGCTGCTGGGAGATCGCCGGAGAAGGTTCCTCCGCACAACGCCAAACAATCTTTTGGAGTTGGCCGCCATGTTGGGAGAAGCGCACGTTTGTCTCTGCTTTGGCTTGGTTTGCAAAAAGAGAAACGTGGAGAAGGAAACGTAAAGTGTAAATGAAAGTAAAGACGGTGGCTTGAAGGGAAGGAGACGATGTGCTCTCCATTTTTAGTTGTTGATCTTAACGAACGAACGTGCTCGCATGCTCTCTTCTCTTTCTAGTTTCTTCTTGATTTTTATTTTCTTTTTTGTTTATTTTACTTTTCAAGACAGAAAATGAGACAAGTCTTTGGTCCTTTTACATTCAGTTAATAGTTATGTCAAAAATATATAAAGGATGCATATTGAAATTTTGACTTAAAGGTTATACTTTGTTTCTCAACCCTAATTATTATTCTATTACAAATTATAAAAATATTTTATTAACGATTGCATCACACTAAATCATTTTATCGAAGTTAAAAATTGGTGATTTTATTTGCATTCCACCGAAAATCAAGTGCAAGATAATCTTATTAATTCGCATAAATATAATAAATTACATTTTTTGTGATTTGAAATTTATCATTTTTGGTATTAAAATTATTAATCAATCATTGATCAAATTAGTTGACGTGCTTCCAACTTATTTGTAAGAAAATAAGTTGTTCCTTTTTCACTTGTGAAAATAGTTCTCATTACTATACACAAGCGCGGTCAGTGGTACAACAAGTTTGGAATGTAATAGCTACTCCAAATTCAAAATCTATCATTTCATTTCATTTCAGATATATTTATTTGTGTGGTTAGAATATCTAGTTTACTTTCCAAGCAATTAGATTCGTATGGCATTAGACCATGATTAAAGGCTGGTTCTTAGCGGGGGTTCTTAAGTTCCGTTAAGAACCCCGCTAAGAATCCGCCTTTAATCATGTTCTTAGTGAGCATGCTCTTAAAAAAATAATCGGTTGGTCTCAACTTACCGAATACACGAAGTGATTTAGAAAACTTCTCATTCTGACTGCTGCTTTATTAAAAAAAACATGTGTTATAGACTTTAAATCCATTTACATGTCTTCCACAGATAATTAAACCCTTCAACCCCATAACTTTTGCAAATTAATTAATGGGCCTAATTTCTCAAAAGTGACCCAACTAAGCTTTTCTTACACATCGTTCATCTCCACTGTTCTGTTGCGGCAGCTAATGAGAACTCAGGCAATGCCCAAATAATTTATATCTCTGTCAAATTTTTATAGAACTACAAAATTCTACAAGATTGCATTTTGTAGATCTTTTTTTTGTCTTCGTGCGTAATTATTTTCTTTCGTGCGTAATTCTCCATGTACTGAAATCAATATAATGTCTGTTGCAGAAACGATACTCTGGACTCACTGCCCACTGCATCCGAACTTAAGGATACAACAAGACCTTACTCTTGCATACATATGTTGAAAGTGTCGTTTTGCTAAGTTCTTTCTTTTCCCTTAGTTTAATTATACAACTTACCTCATTAATCTATGAAGGTAAATATGTTTCATCCAAAAAAATGAGTGAAGTTGTATACGTACACAATCTAAGAAGTTCTAATTGGATTATATATGCAAAGAAAGTATGTTCAAAAGAGAGACTCTAGCTTGGATCATACGCCTGTACAAGCTTTCAAGCGACCCCTCAAGTTCTTCAACTGCAACATCTACGTTATCCAAGTTGGTGATCAAAGACTTGATTCCTTCCTTCTTTATCTCTTTTGCTGAACAGAATCTTTGCAGCTCTTCGTCCATCATCTGGAACTCGTTTCTGTCTCCGGTCTGAACTTGAACACTTGTACTAGTAACGTTCTTGATCACCAGTTTGGAAACTAGAGCCCATCTGGAAGGTTTTGGTTTTGGTACTGATGCGGATAACGACAACATGACTGTCCTAAAGGAAAGACATGTTTGGGAACAGACTTGTCGGAGAAGTGTGATCAAAGGATGAGTTGACACGTTGGAAGATTGATCTGTTTGTTTGAGCAAATAGAGGAGCTTAGAGAGGTCCTTGTGAATCAAACGTCGAGAGCGGACAAAGGCTTTAACGTGGAATCGGATCGTGAAATCTCCACTGTGTCTTCCCCTTCTGAAAGCAGAACGGAGGTCTCGAAGACAATCCTTGATGCGGCAAGTTATGTCTCTTAGCTTGGAGCACAAGTCAAGGTGAACAAGGGAAAGATCAAGAAGATGGGTGAAGAAAGAGTGATGAGGGAGAAGTGATGAAGCTGGTGAGTCGTTGAAGAGATGAGAGATGGATTCATAGAGCTGTGAGAGAAGTGATAGGCTATTATTGTTATCTGTAGGAAGCTTGGTGAGGAGTTGCTGGATATGGTTGAGACCATTTGAGTGTAGTAGCCGAGTTGGTAAACTACAAGACCGAACATGGTAGGTTGCAGCCATTGATAATGTTTAAGATAGAGAAAGCTTTTAGCTAGAAAGAAGCTGAAGCTGAATATATATAGAGGGAGAGATAGGTCAAATGAAATAGGTTTTAGACTTGTCAAATTAAAAGCCACGTGAAGGGGACAATGTTCATTTGTTCCATCAAAGCCCACTTAATGTTCTTTTTATGCCTCTCTCAATTAATTTTGATATGTACCTAATCTCATGTCTTTGTTATCATTAGATCTTTGGTTAGGCGAGAAGAATCAAAACTAAGATATTTTGTCAAGAATCTCCTTCAACTTTTGGGTGATGATAAACACCGTCATGCATGGATATAAGGATTGTAATTACTTAATTAGTGAGCGTATATTCTCATATAATTGTGTGATCACCAAAGGATTATAAGCATGATCTAAACAGTACACCAAATCATTAGACTGAAAATGATCTTGAGAAAAGGTGGTGGTTGGATAATACTATACATGGGCCCGTGTACACGAGTGTCTTGTTAAAAACTTCCAGAGGAAACGATAATAATTATCAATCACAATCACAATCACAACTCACACCGTCTTGTCTTAACTAGTTTGAATTCATGAATGTGACTTGTCACTATCAAAAGTACAGGCTGCAACTGAATATCCTCATCCCTCTCTTATTAGATTAGACATCTCAAATATCTATCCTAACTATAGTTAGGCTTCTCATAATAATATCTTCACGTGATTTGGATATTGTAACTTTTTCTTTTTTTTTGATTTTTCTTAGATATGCAACTTAAAAGGTTTACAAGGAGATATTTCATTTGAGATATTTGTTTGATCCCATGCATGTATGAAAACACCAACTTACGTTGTTGGTTCTACGTGTACATAAAACTTAACTCCCTACAAATACTCCAATTAATGTATTATTTTTTGTTTACATGTTAACATGCAATAACCAGTCCAACAAAAAAATGTATATAGAAGTTTTTGTTATTGTTGTTACTTGTTAAACATATAGAAGAAGTTGGTATTAAGGAAATATGTGAAGTTTTAGGTATTGTGAGATCATAGACATTGAAAATTTTGGGCCATCAGCCATGTGAACTCACGTTACTCTTGGATGGACCCTCCGTTACATAAAAATAGCAACTATTAGCATTACACATGTTTTTCATTAGTAGTATTATTTTTCTTGTTTGGTTTTTGTCATTTTGTGTAATAATTGTGCCACCCAATTGCCATTATTGGCGAGCCATTGCCCCCATCACCTCACCTCTATTTGCCGACTCTCCATAACTCTCTCTCCTCTGTCTCTTCCTTCCTTCTCTCTTTTGAATAAAATATCCAAAGAATATAATATCAAGATATTATGTAAAAGAGGTATGAAGAAGCCAAATGCTTTTATTCATCCACCCATGCTTTCTTTATCTATTGGGTAATACAAAAACAAAACCAAGCTTTTGATATATGAACCAGTTTTTTTTTTTTACTTGAAAAGGTGATTTATAAAATTTAAATGAAATATGTTACAAAAAGTTAAATGGAATAAAGAAAATAAATCATATATAAGAGAATCACTAATGGAAAGTTTTTCAAAAATGAGTCTCTTAATATTACTATAAAAATATTTTTGTTTCATTTACATATGCATTTAAATTTTAATGTAAGACACATAGCAAGAAGTTTTTAATAGGAATTCCCCCCCCCCTCCTTTTTATTCTGCACTTTCTTTCTTACTTTTATTTTTAGTATTATTATGAGTGAAGAAGACACTATGAGAGAGCATTGGTGTGGGTGTTCTAACACTTTGCCAAATCAATTTTCTGTTAGAAAGGTGTTAGAATGTATACAACTTTATTATCACGAACTGTGATTAAATCTACTGAAATAAAATAAACATTTATAAAATATTTTTAAATATATACAAAAAAATAATGGCACAAAAATAAATAAATGATTCTTTAAAAAAGAAATGAAACTTAATGCTCCTATATTGAAAATCTTGTTAGCTGTCTAGATATATTATTAGTTATCGTTTATAACATCTGTACATGCACCCTTTTGGAGAAAACAATAATGGAAACCAGGATATACAAAAAAAGTCGTTTATTTTCTTATTGTGCTATACAAAAAAACTCGTTTATTATTAGTTATTTACATTATCTTATGATTACTTAGATTGCTATATAAAATAAAATTTGAACGGGGCCGACATCTTAGCAAATTTGAGCTGTCGCATGTACCGGTGTGTGGGGACAAGTGGAATCAAAACTCCGCTCTCTCCATTAACTAAAACAACTAGATCATCCGAAATTAAAGATCTTGATGATGGGATGACTTTATCATTGGTGGTAGTGTCAAGATTTAATCTTAAACAAATGATGTGCACGAGGGAAGGGACATCATCTACCAATGCTGAACTGACATGTCAAACTATTTGCATGATATCCACGCAAGAGAAGTACGGACAGAACTCTAAACAAAGTAACAAACTTATCCTTGTACCTTCCCTCACTTTGCCCTCTTACTCTTTTAGAGATGAGTTTCGTGGGTATTACGAAAGACTTTGATTTATGTAGTTTAAATTAATCAGCGGGTTACAGTTTTTGACATATACGATAAAGCTTCACTATGAGAAAGAACTTTTATGTATTTATATATATATATATATTTGTGTACAATTAGAGACTAATTAGCTAATTAGTAGTACTAAACAAACTAAGAGTGTGTTGTAAGAATGTTAAGCAAATAAACTCTATATTGGACAAGAGACTTGAAAAGAGAATCAAGTGCAGCTTCAAGTCCTTCTGTTCTTTCCTCTAATATCTCCAAAGTCTTCTTCACTTCCTTGGAGTTGTCTCCATCATAACGCAAAACCAAATCAAGATTCTGCAACTCGCTCATTATTGACGACGAGGAACGACCACCACCAATAAGCTTAGACACGAATTTGAGAGTACATGTATTTGTCTTCATCGACGTTGCTGTGGACAGAAACATGAAAAGGGATCGCAAGAGGGAAACTGCCAACGCGGTGGTCTCAGAGCCATCCAGTTTCTTGAGGCCAAGTATAAGCTTGCTAGTCTCTTTCTTGATCTTTTTCCTGAAGACAAAGTACTCTTTGATCTGTACGTCCATGGAATTTCCTTTTCTCCTAAGTGCAGACTGAAGGTTGAGTAGATGCTCTCTGAGAGTGAGGATTAGGTTTCTCGCTGCTTCACAAGAATCTAGTAACGTGGCTGACACGTCTAGAGAATGTTCGGCTTGAGCGGTGGGAAGAGAGTGGTTGAGCTGGTGGAGAGAGTGGTAAAGCTCAGATAGATTGAATAATGATACTTGAAGAGATTGAGAATCAGAGGATGAGTTTTGGCAAGTCTGAAGTTGAGAGAGAGCAGCCTGAAACTTAGCAGAAGGATGGTGTATTCTTGATGGTAGACTTATAGATCTAATGGGCATATGGAGATGGGTTTCAGGAAATGCCATGTTTCTTGATTCTGCTGAAGAGAGAAGGAGAAGTTGGGTATATATATGAGTGAAGGCATGTGAGGGAAACATGGGGATATTTAATTAGTTAACAGTGGATGTTTAGTTAAGCCACGATGCACATGGAGGTGAAGGAAGCTTTGAATGCTATGTTTTTGAACGTGAAACTAACTTCAAAGGACCAGAGCTAAATGAAGACATGACTAGAGGTTTCCTTTGTGATTCCCATTTGATTAGCCGGAAAGAGTGGGCTTGTCAGAAGGAGGAGACATGGAAACATTTGTGGCAGACCATTTCAGATTTTAACTCTTTTTTTGTTTCATGTAAATGCACTTATTATAATACTAATTATTCACATTTTTTTTTTGTGGACAACTTCCCAAGATGGTCGTGAAGAGAAAGATGTTGTAAGTTGTAACACTAACAAAGTTATTTTATTAAGAGAAGTCTTTATCTAATATTGATTAGTATTTAGGAGGGCGGTTCAATGTTTTGTTCCATGATTCAATCAAACAAACTCGTTTTATTATATGGTTATAAAACATGTGATTGAGTGTTACAAGGCTGTCATCGAGTTCATGATGATCAATTTGAAGGCATCGTTGAGTGAGAGACATGATTATGAATTAAGAGAATAGTCTGTCTCCGTTACAGGAGCTATGCTTATATATTAAATTTGTTTAATTATCTAAGGAAAATAATCATTTAGGTCGTATGTATACGAATTCGATTAAAGGTAATTCATGAGACGATGTAATGTACGGGAAATCTTAAAGTGGTACTAATCAGACAAAAGATCTACACAAGATTTGATACATTGAACGTCGTCTTAAAAGGTGTTGTTCAAGAGTTGATTCGTTTGAAATGTCTTTTATCTGGTTTGGGTTATTATTGGTCAACCGGATGATATCCAGCGGTTTAGTTCGCTTCAGAGGCTAAGGGAGAAGAATCCGGTTCGAAGGGAAGGTCTGCTATAGGAGAGATATTGAATCCATCTTACATGTGGAGCATACAGCACCGGTCCTGACTTTCAGAAGGCCGGAAGCAAAATTAAAAAAATAGGCTGCCACCATGGATCGAACCTAAGCCCTTTATTTCAGTATAATATTATGTAAATCACTACACTAAAGACATTTTAATGAAATAAAGGCTGATATTTATTAATAATATAGAGGGCCGGAAGCCAATGCTTCTTTGGCTTCCCCTCAGGGCCGGTACCGAGCATACTTGAAAGGTTATACATGTCTAAGTCCTTTTGCCTAATCGATTTTTTCTTCAATTTATCTTCAAGTCAATTATATATACACCTCTTGGATATTTGAATCTAAATCTATAAAATGAGAATAAAGATAATTTTCTCAACATTGTCACTAACCTTAGCAAGTTTGGAGTAAAGTTTACTAGTAATGGTAGTAACAGCGTAGATCAAGTTGTAGGTTCAGCTGGTACAATAAGTAGAACTAATTTCTTTCAAGAAGAAGTAATTGCTAGAAGGAAAAATATATAAAGTGAGTGACAAGAAAAACATATATGTTCTCACTGAGAAACTTCAAGTTTCATATGAATTGAAATTAGTATTAGACATGAACCCAAGAGATTAACGGATTATACACTCTGAATGCACATCTCACATGACATTAATGAGGGGTTGGTTTTAAACATGCATTAAGCGGTATTTGAGCTATCTATATCTTATTTATAGAGATGATCACACTATGGAAACTCAATAAGTTGGTTATGTGAAGCTTGACAGACATGGATGAATGAAACAGTTAGAATTATGAATAATGTTCACTACATAATTGCTAAGACTCCTGTAATGACGGTTTCGCTCATTGTATATCATATGCAAGTGGGGATATCAAGTTGAATTGAATAGTTGTTTGCATCCATGATTTGGCAAGATAACGAACACTACCTTACAAAAATACCTAATAACTTATTTATCTTAATAATACCAAATAACTTTATTATCTTGAGAAAAATATCTAATATGGTGATTAAGATTTAGGAGGGAGGTTCATTGCTTTGTCCCCTGATTCACCCAAAGGGAAAAGACACTTTATTACAAGGTTTAAAATCAATTCCAAGCATTGTTGAGAGATAGAGACAACATTATGAGTTAAGATAATGGCATGTCTCCGTTACAAGAGCTATGAGTATCTTGTAAAATTGTTTATTTTTTTTCAACAAAATAAAAAAATGGACGTACGTATGAGACTATTGTATCATGTACGGGGAATCTTAAAAAGAGGTACGTTTCAGACAGAGAGATCTTCATGGAGTTTGATACATTGAACCTTGTCTCAAAGTCAATCCATGCTGCTTCTACTTGTATAATGTATGTAGTGATTCAGAGAAAAGGCCTGATGACTTTAGGCCCAAATTTGTGTAGTGATTCAGAGAAAAGGCCTGATGACTTTAGGCCCAAATTTGCTTACTATCCGTTCTTAAGACTCAAATGAAAATGTATCCATAAAGACTTTGGGACGTAGAGAATACAGTTAAAGCCCACAAATTTGAACTAATCCTATCCAATGGTTATGTAATCCTCCTATGTGTGTGCGCACACTTTTAACCGAACCCAACCAAAAAAAAAAATACTACACCAAATCAAATAATCCTTAAATTTCATTCTAGTAAATTTATAAGTTCTCAGATTCAAATATAATATATCGATTTCAATTCTAATTTATATCACATCTTTAAAATTCATAAATTAATTATATATTGTTATGTTTTAGAATTTTCTGTTTGGTTCAAATAATAATGAAACAAAATACATATTTAAAATTCTGATATAAGAAATTTAATACATAAACTAAATAAAAAAATATTGAACACATACAAAATTCTAAAAATAGCAACATTTAAAACACTAAAATACTTATAATCCAAAAACCATAAATGTGTTCGATTTAGTTTGGATTATGTTTCGGTTATTGAGTAAACCCGAACTAAACCCAATATCCAAAATATCAAAACTCAATCAGGTTATTGCAGGATTAGTCCAATAATTTTATTTTGGGTGTGGTTTGGGTTTGAGTTCAGGTTTCAGTTATTAAGCCCAGACCTACTAACAACAACCCATGAAATTAGTTAAGGGACTAACGATATAACATGATGTGAAAGTAAAAAGTCGAACCTGAAGTTAAACCGGAAAATCGATAGCGGTTCTAAAATAAAAATCAATTAAAACGAAACCGACTCATCATTCGCTTTCTCTCTTCGGAAGAGCTCCTTACATCTCCGTCGTGTGAAACCCTAGACGCCGATTACAGGTAAACGTCACTCTCTGAGTGAATATAATTGATCGAAATCTTGAACTTTTGGGTTTCAATCTTGTACAGAGATGCAAAACTCGAGGATCTCACCGGTCTCTGAAGCGAAGAGAAGGAAGATTCATAACCCAAAGCAACAACCTTTGACTGCATTACCTCCGAGAATCGGGAAGAAGGCTTCGTCGAGGAGCAAACCGGACCGAGTTGTGTCACATCAACCTGAGATGTTTAGTTCAGATTCATCCGAGTATAGAGCACTGAGGCGTAATTATTTGCTGCTAGAGGAAGACAGCTTCGCGCTGGAGAAAGAGTTAAAGGAAGTTGAAGATGAGGTTAAAGCACTTGAAGTTGAGAAAGTTGAGCTTTTGGATAAACTCGTTGTAATGGAAGGTTTAGTTTGATCCTTCGATGATTACAAGTCTTACCACTTCGTTTCTGGTGTGGCTCATTCATGTACAAAACCAACTTCATATAGTGTGTAACATGTTTCTGAGTACAGAAGAACTTATGAATCTTTATGTGAATCTCACTTTATCTTTGAGGTTACCTTCTATGTTTATCTGCTAGCCTCGGCGATTACTCTTCTTTATGCTGTTTTTCCCTCTCTTTGTGATTCTTATTACTGGTTGATATCGAAGATATTAACTCTATGTTTCTTTTCGTTTCTTTACTTTTTTTGTTCTATTTGATCTTCTGTGTTGTTCCATTAGCTGAACAAGTTGGTTCTGCCATACATCTGAAAGATATGAATCAACAAGAAATCAAAGAGTTGGATATGCCATCGCAGATCATCACCCTATTAACTGTTTGAAACCGTCTGAAGCTGATGTTAATATTACCATGTGTTCAGTGAGTTGTGTACCCATCCAACTTGTTGAAATGTCAAGTTGTTATTTGTTCAAGTGCCAAGTGGTCAACTTGAACCAATGATTACGTATGAACATGCAGGACACGGTCTAATGTAAAATGTATTTTTTTAATGATGGGTTTATCTAAAGATTGGTTGTTTTTCCCGAGGGAGATAGATCGAGGATCAAACTATTCACCATCGTCTTTGGTCTGTGAAGCGGACAAACCGAAGAATCAGCCGGAGCTGGTGATATGGGCAAAGTCAGAGACTTTGGAGCTGAGGATCATATCCCATCAAACATATTCCACGCAGTGACCGCTATAACCATCTGCCTTAGCGCCATCTACTTGAACCTCGCTCTTGTTCTCTTCTCCCTCATCTTCCTTCCCCCTTCTCTCTCCCTCCTGTATATACATTCTCTCTCTGTTTCTATCTCTGTCTCTTCCAAAGAAAACTCTTTTTTTTTTTAAATCCTCTGTTTTTTTCAGGGTCTTGGGCTTGCTCTCTCTGTTTATTTTCATCCCTATAGATGATTGTAGCAAGTACGGTCTTAAGCTAGCTAGGTACTTCTTTCTTCTCTCCTGCTTCCTTCTCCAATCGTTTCTGCCATCAACTTCCATCTTTTTTTTTGTTTCGTTTATAGGTACATATGTAAGCACGCGGCTAGTTACTTCCCCGTTACTCTGCATGTGGAGGATTATGAAGCTTTCAATCCTGATCGCTCCTATGGTCTGTCATAATCTTATTTCTTAACTTAAAACTAAGTTTTTTGAGATGTTGCGTTGACTTTTAAAAACCTTCAACTACAGTTTTTGGATATGAACCACATTCGGTGTGGCCCATTGGAGCTGTTGCACTTGTTGATCTTACAGGGTTTATGCCTCTTCCTAACATCAAACTTCTTGCAAGTACTGCTGTGAGTTTTAATTAAGGTTGATCAATTGTTGTTGATGCCCTTTGTGTGTCCTTTACATTGTCTCTAAAACATGATTGTCTTGCAAGATTTTCTACACACCGTTTCTAAGGCACATGTGGGCATGGTTAGGGCTCGCCTCTGCTTCTAGGAAGAGATTCTCTTCTCTTTTGGAGTCTGGCTATAGTTGTATCCTTGTACCTGGTGGTGTGCAAGAAACATTTCACTTGCAGCATGATGTTGAGGTAAGATTCACTTGTGCGTTGATATCGTATATTGATTTGTGTTGCTTGCATGTTTGGAAAGTGTAATACTTGAGTTGAGACTTGCTATTGCTTACTTTGTGATCTTCTGCAATATTCTGTTTAGTTATTTATTGAAAACTGTTTCCTCACATTGCAGAACGTCTTCCTTTCATCAAGAAGAGGATTTGTGCGTATCGCCATGGAACAAGGGTCACCTCTGGTTCCAGTTTTCTGCTTTGGTCAGGTAAAGGAAAAAAAAGTTGCTTACAGCTCTGTGTAGTTGTCTTCATGTACCTGAAACTCTCAAAACTTATGTCTTTATTTTTTCTGCAGTCCCGTGCATACAAATGGTGGAAGCCCGATTGTGACCTTTATTTTAAACTAGCAAGAGCGATCAGGTTTACTCCTATCTGTTTCTGGGGAGTTTTGGGGTAAGAGTATGTCTCTTGTATTATACTTTGTTGTGTTACATTTTGCATATAAAAATCTTGAAAAGCTATTCCGGTTTGGTTTTGTAGATCCCCAATACCATATCGGCACCCTATACATGTGGTGGTTGGTAAACCAATAGAAGTTACAAAATCTCTGCAGCCAACTGATGAAGAGGTTAGTGCGTCTACTACGTCTTCTTTTTGGTATGGAATCATAAGAGGAATTGAGATTAATGTGAAGTAACGCTTCCTAACAACATTTCATTTAACTTATGATGTATTTGTTGCACTCAGATTGCTAAGTTGCATGGCCAGTTTGTGGAAGCGCTTAAGGATCTGTTTGAGAGGCACAAGGCCGCAGCAGGCTATTCTGATCTGCAATTGAACATTCTTTAAATAGTGTTCTGAAAATGGAAATTGTTGTCTTATGTTTTATCCTTAAATAATTTCTTCCTTAGCCTGTGTATCAATGTCATATCAACTTTGCAGCAAACATTTACAGTATTTGGTTAACAGCTGACGTCAATATTTTCTTTTAAGGAAAACAGAAAGTTAACGGAACGGTTAAGTTTGTATGTATTTGGTAAATCTAATGGACATTATCTTAAGAGAAAAGATCTGACGACATCTCTTGTTTTAGCAACATTTGGTTCTGAAATCACACTCTTTGAAAGTCGGTAGATGTTGTACTCACACAGGCTACAACATCATATCTTGGAAGCCTCATATCTTCAAGAAAGCGGTGTGGTAATAGTGAAGGAAGCAGCAGCAACCAGGAAGAGGAAGGAGGAATCACAGAGCATACTCTCTGGATGGTTTAGCAGGTCTGCCGTTGGAGTAAAGTACTATTATGGATTTCTTATGCTTTGAATGTTGTAAGCAACGCCATGAGTCCTTGCACCTGATCAACATGAGATCAGTGATGATGAGTACACTCGCCAAGAGAGGGTAATCTGAGTCAAGCTTTGAAGTTCTTATTGTAATAAGTTTCTGAAATCAATAAAGGAGTTGAGGATTACTAAAGTCTATCATACTAACTGGCTACTTGACATTCTCGCATCTTCGACAATGCTTTTGATTCTTTTATCTTTCTTCTATTTGCTTAGTTTAAACTCTAAAACAAGAGTTGCTAGGAAAAATAATAATATTGAGATTTTTATGTTGTTGAAGTGTTTCTTGTATTGATTGACATAACATATATAGCTTGAACATTTTGTTGTTTTGCACAAAATAGTTTCAAGAAAAGACAAGAGTTAGTGGTATTGCGGAATTGAAGTGTAAACTAGGTAGTGGTTTAACTCATGATTAACAAAGTGAAAAGTCTACAAAAATACCTAATGTTTGGTTTAGGTCCTTAGGCGTATCTAACAATGTAAACTCGGTTGTAGTTAAGTCATGATTAGTCTGACTAAAACGTCTACAAAGCAACCTAATGTTTGGTTTTAAGCCTACCTAACAACGTAATTACGATAAGAAAAACCTAATCCTCTTGACTAATTTGCGTCACAATTCACTTTACACATTTGTTTATAAGTGGGTCTTGTTTATTCAGATTCGTAATGGTTGTTGGTTTCTAACAATGCACCCACTATAAAAGCGTTACAGATAACAAAACAAATACTATACTGAACCGAATCATGCTATGTAAAAGAAAACTAGATACATAATTTTTACACTCTTCATTGTGGTAGAAGTAGTTGTATCAAATACACAATCCAAAATTCTATATAAATAACATCAAAGACAATAATAATTAGTAAATAATACGAACCAGGTTTGAAAACACTTCTCTAACGTCCCTTAGGATTCATGATCTGAGAAAACACAGCACTTGGAGTGAGTCCATCTGAATCTTCACTGGCCAAACTCCTACCACCGATACTCATGTCTATTCCACTGCTCCTCGAGTCACTCACATTCGCTTCATACACATCAGAACCTTTGTCGTTGCTCTTCCCTTTACAGTTATCATCATCGTACTTAATCTCATCCATGTCCATCTCACTGCATATCCCCTTACCGCTCTCCTCAGCACTTTCCTGAAGCTGCAACGCGAACTCTAAGTTCCAGAGAACATCTCCCATCGACGGTCTCTCAATGCCCTGGTCTAGTACACACTTCATCGCGGTTTCAGCAAACTTCTTGAAGCATTCCGGTGTGATCTTGCCCTTGAGATGCGGATCAACAATCTGGTCAAGCATGCCTTTCTTGTAGCAGTATGGTGCCCACTCAGCCAAGCTCACTTGTTCTTTAGCTAGCGTCGGGTTCAAGGCAGGCCTTGCACATAGGGCTTCGAAGAGAACAACACCAAAGGAGTAGACATCTGATTTGTCAGTCAGTTGCTGCCGTCTGAAGTACTCTGGGTCGAGATAACCGAAGCTTCCTTTCACGACCGTGCTTACGTGTGTGTGGTCAAGTGTAGGACCAGTCTTTGACAGACCGAAGTCAGAGACCTTAGCCACCCACTTCTCATCGAGTAGAATGTTTGTCGTCTTCACATCTCTGTGGATGATCGTGTGTTTTGCACCAGTGTGTAGATAATGCAACCCTCGTGCTGCCCCAATGCATATCTCAAGACGTTGCTTCCAAGGAAGAGGAGAGTTCTGAGTCTTGTATAGATGCTCTCTCATTGTCCCATGAGCCATGTAATCATACACAAGTATCATCTCGCAGTTCTCTTCACAGTATCCAATCAAAGACACAAGGTGACGGTGTCTAAGCTTCGAAAGCATCTCAATCTCTGTCTGAAACTCGTGTACACCTTGCTCAGACATCGGATTACCTCTCTTGATAGCTACCTTTGTAGTTCCACCATCAATCTCTCCTCTGTACACCTTGCCAAAACCTCCAACACCAAGCACCCTAGACTCATCAAAGTTTTTGGTAGCTGCTTTGATCTCAGCAAAGGAGAAGTGACGACACAGGTTTGAAGGAAGAGACGAGGCATAACTTCCTGTAGTGTTTGTCTTCCCTGAACCACCAGAATGTGAGTTTCCATACAGAGAAAGTGGAAGCCACCCTGATGTTGCATCACTTGCAGGCTGGTGTTCCCCAGCCTTACGCCTACGGTACGCAACCATTGCACATAAACCAATGATAAGACCTAAAACAACAGCACCACTGACAACACCTGCAACAACAGCTGTGCGGTTCTTGGACTGACCAGTACGAGGGCGTAGGACTCTAGATGGATCTGCAGTCACTTGTGGACCAGGTATAGGATTAGGACCAGCAAGATTACCATCAGAACCATTCATCTTAAAAATCTCAACTCCATTAAGAATAGCATCGTAATACTCCGGCTTGCCCCTCGTGTTTGGATGAAGAGCAAGCCACAGATCTTGCTGTCCCTTACCATCAGGAGGATTCACAACGTAATCTTTATGCAAAGGAATCCCATTACCTCCAGTCCAGCCAGCAACATCAGCTTCAGGCTCAGCTGTTTGATTATTTAGGTAGATTGTAAACACACGTTGATTAATCTTATTGATGTTGGGAAGAACCTCGCAGAAATGAAGCCTAACAAGGTAAGTGAAACCAGAATCAATGCTGAAAACCCAAGTCAAGTTGGAGTTTACATTGAGCTGAGCTGTTGGAGTCATCGCTCTAGCGGTGGAGTAAACATCAACAGGAGCAATGTACGTAGGTGTGCCTGTGGGATACTTAATGGTCATGTTGGGATCAGCAGCCTCAACAACTCCAGCTCCCGCGCCGAAAATGTAAGTAGAGTCGTCATACCACGACCTGTAAAGACCTGTATCTTCAGAAGGAGAGAGATCTTTCCCTCCTACGTTGAGCCTGTAAACATTCTCAAGAGCAGTGCTGTTATCAATAGTGATTGCACTAGAAGACCCTACCAACGTCAAACTCCCATCTGTGCTACTGTAAAGATCAGGCATTGAAATCACCTCAATCCCGTTCACAAAGGCGTAAGAAGCCTTGGGTGTTGATTCAGGTGTGAACGTCATGTTCAAAGCTCCACCTTCCACGTTTACAACGAACTCTTTGACGATGGAAGAGTAAGTTAACGCCTGAGCTGTTTGAGCGGCGCTGAAGTTCTTGAGGAGAGTGTAGGGACCGGAGGTGAGGGAGAAGAGGGAGTCGGTGGCGTTGAGGTTGTCGTATGAGTTGGGGTGGAAGTAGAGACGCACGAACTTACGGCCTGATGCGACGGGGAAGGAGTAAGTGAAGGGAGATCGGAAGATTCTGGCGGTCATGTAAGGGACCTCGGGGACGGATGGATCTTGTGTGGCGGCGGGAGAGGTTTTGGAGTCTCCGGATGGAGATAAGAACTTGGATTTGACGTCGGGGATCCATGTCCGGTTATCTGTGTCGGTTAAATCGGAAGAGCCGCCGCAGTTGAGGAGGATTTTGTCTGTGGGAGTGTAATCAGCGGCTGAGGTTAAAGAAGATAAGGAGAAGAGGAGGAGAAGGGAGAGACGTGATCGTCCCTGTCCCTTCGTGATCTTCATCGATCAGAGCAGTAACGGTCTTCTTTGATCTACCAAAGAGGAAAGCAAACAGAAACTTCACATTTCTAAAAATGGAAAGGTTACAGATCGATCGAGAAATAGTGGAACTGAAGCTGGTTTCAGTAGTAGGAGGGTGAAGCTAAAACATACCTTAAGAATCGGTGGAGAACCCTACCCGATGAAACGGAAACGATGAATCGCGTGTTTTTTTTCTCTGCGGTGATGAGAAAGGATGACCTCTCGTGTCGTGGCTGAGCTGCCTTCTCACTGTAAAGCGAAAGACTGTGTCCCGTTTTTGTTTGAGAACTCAATTTGTTATGTTTTTTTTTAATCCTTGACCTCATGTGGGCCTGATGGGCCTCGTCTAACCTAATTGAATATGAAAAGGATACATGAAATTGGAGGAATTTCCAGATTCTCGATGATTTGGGACAACTCTCTGGGGTTGTTCAAAGCTCTAATATACATTCAGGAAAAATGGTGAAAGCATCAAAGATTTTAGAGAAATCAATTTTTAGATGTGATAGACCATAACAAATAGAAGGGAAACGGACAAAACTGAATGCCTTGGTATACAAGTTACACAAACTGGGAGACTAAAGAGTTGGAAAACAAAACACAACAGGTTCTGGTACAAAATGTAACATTCCTTCCAACTTAGAAAAAGAAAAAAAAAAGCTTTGCGTATACATTAAACCTTTCTGTATCTCTCTGTCCTTCTCTTCTTTGCAGGAATCTGTATCCAAGTGGTTATGACTCTCTTAAGTAGTAGTTTCTCCATCCACAAACAAAAAAAAATACTAGTCATCCCAGTCATTATCCCAGCCGTCTCGGTTCGAAGCTCTCGCTGTTAATCCGTTGGCAGAGATCCTGGCACTGTTTGCTGCCGCACCAGGAGATTTCACAGCGTTCTTCTCGTCCCAATCATCATCCCAGCCCTCATCCCAGTCCGCTGTCTCCACGTCGTGGACGCTTTCTAAGCCTGGCCCTCCGCTCATTTCTAGCTCACGGTAAGGTACTCCGTTGTCTGCACGGCGATTCTTCCGGCACATACAAAATCCCCAAGCTCCCCCGAAAATAACGACGGATACTATTAAGAAGTAGGCGCCGTTGATGGGGGTCACTAGCTTTTCATATGAAGGAAGGTGGATGGATAAGGTGTTTTCTTCTGGTGGGTACATGTGAAGCACACACTCTCCTTTCCCTGCGTCCAGTATGATTTTGTTTGTGTCTCCACTAATGGATATGTTCACCTGTGCATAGAGAACAGTTTCTGTCAAATAAGTGAAAGAAGGTCGATTTGTATTGTAACATCAAAGATCACAAAGTAGTACAGACTTTAAGAGATATAAACATGTCCAAGGTAAGGGTTTTCATAAATAGAATCAGAACAGAAGCATATAGAACACTTACTCTTTGACTCTGGTGTTTTGTCAGTGTCAGATCTGGTGAAGAGTTAACTGGAAGAACAATTTTTGCTTTTAAAGATTCCTCACCTTCATTTTGAACTAGAATCGACCATTTCGAAGAATCTGCAAGAATAAAACACAACTTACTAATGAAAAAAAAACAATCAACTCAAGCAAAAAACTATTGGAGAAAAGAAAACAGAACAGATGAAGCAGAGACCTTAAAACTTGTAAGAGAATATAGCTCTAATTTGTAAATTAAGCTTCATGTCGCTGAGATCACACTCATTTACAAATTAACACGACACATTAATCTCAAACATCTACTAATTTGAGACTTTGAGTTAGCAATGAGGCTTCCTAATCATGTAAAGTATCTGCTAGTTTTTAGTCCTTAACAAGATGAGTCTCAGAAAGACAACCATAGAAAACAACTATTCATTTACAGCTTGTCCAGCAATTTTCATGAAAATCTCTCCACGCTGCAAGCAAAAACCAGATATTTGGCATTTAATCAAAAAGCAAGCACGGCCTATCTAAATTGGAAACATTAACAGGAAAGCACATGCCAAATATATCATTTCGAAATGGAAGTTGAAACCAATAGCTTAGAGCAAGTCCTCTGCTTCCAATAACAGATCTTTGAATGCTGAAACTAACTATACTTGACAGTCACCGAAAGTTCGAAGCTTTGAATCCTATACTAACAGTGCTCAAAATTTGAATACAGGAAAGGAAATAGCACTACATAAATGTACCTTTCTCAACGCTCAAAGTGCAGGCCACCAATGAATTCTCAGTTCTACATATCTTAGACTTCCCTGCACATGTCTCAGACTCTGAGCTCCCCTTAGTGTCATCCACTTTCTCAGGATCTTTAGCCGGAGGCGGGTTTCCCGTCTCCGCCACCTTCCCATTTTCCCCACTCTCCAGACTCTTTGGAGGAGGTGGCGCCATTTTATCCGGTAACTTCCCGCTATCTGTTTGGTTAGCTGGAGGCGGGCTTATCGCCTCCTCCGTAGTATTAGACACTACCGTGAGATTCTTCTCTCCTTCAGCTTGCAGTTGCGGCGGTGGTGGCGGCGGTGGAGGACTCGCAGAATCAGGCTCCTTAGGATCAGTACTCGTCGAGTTAGTACTAGTTGGCAGTGATGAGGTTCCATTGGCTTTAACATCTCCAGTTGGAGTAACATTAGGTAACGGAGGACTCTGAAGCAGAAACATATATACACATTGTTTCAAAAAAAACTAACACTACATCAAATGAAAGAATAAGGGAGAAAAAGGAGACGACTTTTTACTTGTGTAGTGTTTGAATCTTTCGGTGGTTGTTCATCAGCTAAACCCCGAGATGAAGCATTGGAGAAGAAGAAGAAGAAGAGAATCAATATAAGAAGAAGAAGTGACGAGACCCAACTTCTATCCATCGCAGGGATCGAAGGTCAAAAACCCCTAAAATTTATGACTCGATCGCTTGATTCGATCTTAGATTTGAAATTAAATTCCACGCATTCTTCAGGATATCAGTACACTTACGAAACAAATCGCAGATTCTAAGATGACAATCAGGCGATTTTCGAATCACCGCGCAAAAAGGGATCTGAGAGGTATCGACAGGTTTTTTATCTGACGAGGAGAGGAGAGGAACGGTGGTGGTTCGAGTTGGTCGTGGGAGTCTGAAACTGTGATCAAATCGCCGAGACAAGTTGAGTTTGACGGGTCTAAGGCACCCATCAGATAAAATACTTGAGCCGAAGTTTCTGAAAGCCCATTAGTTGTTTCAAAGCCCATTAGTTGTTTCATATATTTATAAGGCCCATATTTTTCGTTTTTCTTTAAAAAACGTTTCTTTCATTCAGAAAAAGGCTTTATTTTATCTGAATTTTTTCATTAGTTAACATCATTTATCCATAACTGTTTGCACGTTCAATCCAAAGATGACATACGCGTCCTAAATAATTTAACACCAAATACATATTTTAAAGAGATTTAAAATATATCCTATAACACAAAAAAGCTTTAACTCATCAATAACTATTAACAAGCTATGGTTAGAATATAGGAGTACTACATATTATTATTTTATATGTCAAAGTTTTATCATGGTTTGCCCTATCATGCAGTTTCATAGGGAAAATGTCAAAGTTTCATCATGGTTTATACCAATTTAGGATTTTATATGCCGTTTTGAGTATAAATAAATAAACTATCGTACCATATATGTATTTGATCATTATAAAGGTAAAACAGTATGGTGTATCCAGTATCCCTGATGGTACTACGGTATGCGTACATACATCATCAAAGTGTCGAAACAAAACAGAACGAGACCGAGAAAGAGTTCCTTTGTCGTTATTACCATATGAAATCGATGATTACATAATAAGAGAAAGAACTCATAAAATGGGCATAGCAGCATAATACTTATTTTTAGCTAGGTTAATTAAAAGCTTGCAGCTTTGATTATTCGTACATCTCTAGCCTCCTTCACACGGCAGTCGATATACTGCAACATTCGAAATACCATGGGTCATGACACTGGAAACGATGCGCTAAGACAGAAACTCCAAATGGATTTATATATATATTTATTTATTTATTTTTCAAATGATTTATATATTCATTCAATCATACCAGCAATGGAAGGATTATCACTCCATTATTCTAATTATCCAGAATGCTTGACTTAGTTACAAATTAAAACTTGTGTGTTACAATATTATGTCAAAAGTACTACTTTTGTTATGAAAATAAATAGAAAAAAATCACCAGTTTTTTCTTCTTTTTTTACGAGTGTGAATTGCTACCGATAGTATATGACATTTTAACTATTGTTAGAGATGATCTAATTAACTAATTATGTCATACATGTAAAGAATTGTATTGTCTTTGTTTTTTTTAATCATAACAACATAATTCTTCTATAAATGATGAATGTATATGAATATATCTTTTAAAGAAATCACACCGAAACAAATTGATATTTACAACAAAAATAATATGACTTGTTTGTAGTTTTGTTCTTCATAATCTTTACTTAGGAGTATATACTAACAAGATATTTTAGAAATATGTATTTATGTTGTAGTTTAGTTAGGTCCTATATATTCATTAACTTTTATGTATTTTCTGGAGCCGAGTGTATAATGAACTTTCAAGATATTTCTTAGGATAGAAAAGCTTCAAAGTTATTTCCACATTCGAACAAGAAACCTAATATGAAACAAACAAACGAACAAGTTATGGAAACGTACTTGTCACAGTTGGTGCTAAAACGAATGGGGTAGGGAACTGAAACACCACAGGTTGTAGGGAGTGTGGCCACAAGGTCAGTGTTGAGGCCAGTGATATCCTTAGCCGCAGATTTAAGGCACTCACAGACTTGTCGGAGGTCCGGTGTGGTCTGAGCCATTTGGTTCAATGATTTGACTCCCACGCAGCAGTCTGATGGTAGTGGACCACTGTTGGTCAAGTAGCCTACACACCGTGCTAGTGTGGTTGTCACTGTCCCACACGTTATGGTTGACTCTGATGGGGTTGCCATGTAGACGGTTAGGACGAGGAGGCATGTGATAATGATCTTTGAATGGAACGCCATTTTCGTTTTTATTGTTTTGAATTAATTGTTTTTACTTTCTTGAGATCGTCGGTGAGGTTTTTATAATTGGGAAAGCTCATGAATATCATGCGTACCCGTTAATTATGCTTAGTTTCTCATGCATGCAAATTTAATGAATACCAAATATTAATATTAAACATTAAAGTACACATATTCCGATGTTAATACATTGCTTTCCCGATCTTGGGTAGTTGAGTTTCAAGAAGATGTAACATCAGAAATCTAAATAGATATTTCTACTTGGGTTGACTAAAGATAGATAGTATTATGACAAATTGGATATTATAAATTCAGATTATCATTAAACAAGGAGGAAACCATATGTTTACAAAAAAAAAAAAAAAAAAGAAAGAAGCCATATATGAATATACTCTCTCTCTCTTTCATAATAAGTGTCGTTTTAGAGTTATGCACACGGATTAAGAAAACATTTAATTTTACATATTTTCTATATAAAAACATCATTACTCATACACCTAACTATATTTCAATCAATAGAAAATTAAATTGAAAAATAAACTTAATAAATTATGCATTGAAAATAAAAAACGACACTCTTTATGAAACAAAAATAAAACTTCGAAACGATATTGTTTGCGAAACGGAGGAAGTATTACCCAAAAGACATTTTTCGCAAAGGTAAAATCATTTAGTTATGAATGAAAAAAGTGTTATGCATATGGCCTACGTTATTTGGACATGTCAAAGCAGGTTGCCAAGCACAAATTATGAGACCACTCAGCTCGTACGAGTGCAAGAGAGACTAACAAGATTTTGGACATGTGGACCGAAAATGGTTATCAAGTGCAGTCCAAGGATATAAAGAAAAAAGATAAGGAAAAATGGACATGATCCAAGCAAAATATTAATGAACGAAAACATCAAATGGTTTTAAGAGTTTGAGACATTATTGGAGATAACTTAGCAAAATGTGTATCTTGTGCACTAGCTGGTAACAGACCTTTAACTTAATTTAATGTGTATCTTCTGCACTAGATGGGCAAAAGAGATTAGGACGATGTCTATCGTAGGCAAAGCTGTCAATTTGTATCATCGTAAACTTCACACTCTCACAACTTATTCCTTCACACACTCGCCAACAAATAACAAGAGCACAAACGAAAGAGTGAGAAATGAAAGGGAAAAAGTTATGATCACAGTGTAAAGAAACTGCGTAAGGACTGATCTTGTTTACGAGTCAAGTCTCTTGTATTTGCGAGGATCAGTTGTTTTTCCTCATATACATAGTGACGATCTTTCTCGCAAACTTAAAGCATAATAATTAACCCAATGGACTATTTAATATTCCCTCCGTTTTATATTAGTTGTCGATCTAGATTTATGCACACAAATAAAAAAATATATTTAATTTTACATATTTCAAAATAAAAACACTATTACCAATACACATAATCATATATCAACCAATAGAAAAATAGAATAAAGAATATTATCAATAAATTTTGCATTGAAAACAAAAAATGACACTTATTTTAAAACAAAATTTTTATTTCAGAATGACTAGTAATTTGAAACGGAAGGAGTATTGATTATAAGTTATTATTTCTACCTCTACTTAAGTCAGCTTGATCATATAATTGTGTTTTAAAAAAAAAATCCTGGTATATACCGTGCGGAAGTAGCGATGCATTAAAAACAGAGCGTGGCAACAAGATGGAAACAATACATATCGTAATTCCATATATGATCAGAGGAATACATAACACAGACGACCAATTAATTGGAACGTCATATATAAAGAAAGACATGAAAACACAAATTCTAAAACACAAAACATAACAGTAATAGGATTGGAAACACTTATACTAGTGACATCTTAATTATTCTTTAATACTCTCTCAACGATTATATGATAAACCCTTCAACGTATACATCCTTTCATGCTCACCTGACGCTGCAACCAACCAAATACATCAAACACAGTAATTGTTACGTGGTTAGTTACACTCGAATAAACACCCACAAGTAAAATGAAATAAATAAAGTAAAGAGTGTATTACTTGTTACAGTTGGTTTTAGCGCTGATGGGGTAAGAGATCCTAACACGGCAAGCACCAGGAAGACGAGCAGCACGGTCTGCGTTAAGTCTAGAACCCAAGGCTTTAGCTGCTCCTTGGATGCAACGACAAGCTTGCTGGCGGTCAATGGTGGTCCGAGCCATGCTGTTGAGCCTCCGAACGCCAGAACAACACCCTGGAGAAACGTAACCACCTTTGGTCAGGTAGTTAATGCATTGGCCTAAGTTGCTGGCGACTGCGCCACACGAGATTGCTGCCTCGGACGTCATTGGAGCGGACACTAACATGCACACAATCACCAACGTCGACAACTTTAAGAGCCCCTCCATAATCTTAACTTTTTGTATTTCTTTTTTTTTTCGTAAAGAAGGAATGGATTTGGATGATGAAAGAGAGCTAATAAGGATTGTGTTTATATAGAGAAGAGCTTAAGAGGGCAAATGCATGAAAGTGAGGGGAGCGGTGTGAGTGTAGTTGGTGGTTGGTTTCATTTAATACATTGCTTACTCTCTATTCTCATCTTTGTTTTTATATTTTAGAAAATCTATGTCAACTACTACATACTGATCTCCGTTTTTGTCAGATCAGATCTATAGACTACATCAGAAAGTGTGATTCAAGAAAGAGCAATCATTACATATGCCTAGCTGAGCGAATTGTATTGTAACCAAAGCTTATGCAGTTATAGAATTAAGGCATGAAGGTGAAACTGAAGAACATAGTTGTTGTATTGTTAAGAGTATATTGGATATTTATGTTTTTTAATAGCATGATTAACCCCGGGTTCTTAGGTGGGGTTCTTAGCGTAATTTAAAAACCGGTTCTTAATTTTTTCTTTGTTAAAGTTAAGAACCGGTTCTTAAATTATGCTAAGAATCCCACCTTAAGAACCTGGGGTTAATCATGCTCTTATTTCTTGCAATTTTCTCCCCCTGTTCTTTCCTTTGGAGACATGAAGGGCTCATTTTCATTATGTTTCGCAAAATATACAAACTAGTCAAAATATACAAAACTCGGTTTGGAACAACCTATGACAAGGATATAGTATCGCTTTCTGACTTTTCAATCAAATCTCTTTTTTTTCTGGAATTGTTTCTCTTAATCAATACGGTTAATCCTAAATAGAGAATTAAACTTCTAGATTAGTATACATATACTTTTGACAGTGTCTCTCAGTCAGCCTTGCCAAATTCTTCAATATTTGAGCTGCTTACCACAGCCCTCTCTGACTCTCTCTTACAAACCTACAACAATATTTTTCAAGAATTAGGTTGAAGAAGGAAAGAAAGATGCACATAGTTGAATTAAAGCGGACATGAACGTCATTTACCTCGCCAGCTTCTCTCTTGAAGATTGTAAGACGAATATGGAGAGTACGAAAGAGAATGTGAGAGCTGATCACAAGTTAATAACAACATAAGAATACATCGTGTATGAGTCTATCTTTCCTCTTGAATAGCGAAAACAAAGTTGACTTCCCTGAGCCAACGAGGACATAAAATCCTGAGGAGACATCAATCTCTGACTGTTCCTTCCTGCATCACAGTATAGTGTCTCAGCTAAATATTAGTAACATGATGTTTTCTAAGCTTCGTGACTGGACTGTATCCACCATCTAATAAGCCGAGAGAAGAAGTCAGTAAAGGTAGTGTACCATGTGTATCTAACAAGAACATGTTTTGGCCAGTGTTGAGGATCCCAGAACTGTTTTCCGATCTCCGGGTGTGTATTCAAATCTGTTCAATGGTAAGAAAATCTCAGCTCAGACAAAAAACTGCTAACGTTTTCTTTCAGTGTTTGAAGTGAGTGCCACTCTGTGGCCGTGGAATTAGAATTGTATGAGACGCGTTATCAAAGCCTTTATTAACATAACCATGGTTCAGGCAACTTTTACGAAACAAGTAAAGCATGGAAGCATAGATAACCATGAAAATGTAAATATGATGTAGTAATGCAACCAGAAAGATGGATCGTATCAGCCTTTGTATCGATCAAACAAACTGCCTACATATATATTAGCACCCAATACCTCCAAGAAGGTGAAGATGTGTTATAACTTTCACCAGATAATGTATAACTCTAGAAATATAGAAAGCAGAGAGATTAACTAGGCATAAGATATGGGCATTAAGCAACAAAGGCATCAGAGTCTTGAGAAGCTACCACCTTATATGCCATATATTCTTGAGTTTTCAGATTTGAGCTTAAGACCTAAAATATCTGGTTACTGGTTAGGGAAAGATTAGTATTTATTTAGTAGTGCATACAGAAAGAGAACTAAATCAGGGGGAAAAAAATAGCCAGATAAGGGGTATTATGTACAGCTAAGAGGCATATCGGTAACTTGAGCAAATCTCATCCAAAATATCTCTGTGCAAACGGAAAAAAAATCAAGCCAAACGAAAAGGACTCAAAACCAGTGCTAAAAACAGCAAGTTTACCAATCAGCCAAAGCTTCTAAATGACTCAAAACCAATGCTAACATTATTAATCAGGCAGAGCTAATAAATGACTCAAAACCAATGCTAGCTAAACATACCAAATTGACATCAATCATTGGAACATCTGAGGTCTTGCGGTTTATCACCAAAAGCCAGTGAATAAGAAATTTCTCACTTCCAACTTGGGAATTTTCTGCATGTAAAAATCATCCATAACCACACCAAATCAGCACATGATTAATGTACAAACAAGAAGAAGCTGTGGAAAAATCAACATCGTACTCCACAACATTCAACAGCAGAAAGAGATAATAAAAACACAATCTGCAATTAAAAAATAGAACTAAAAACACCATACAAAAATGTCTCTACTCTAATAAAAAACAGGCTAAGATGTGACAGAATCATCACTCTGTATCTTCTTGAGCATCAATAAGTTAACAGATACTATCCAATCCACTAGCATGGCCACAGGAATCTCTCAACTCAAAGCATAAAACTCGGCTACACAAGATTTCGTAATCTCACAGGATCTGTTTCAGTGTATCCAAATAGGTTTCCCTATGGGTATGAATCAATCTAATTTCCAGAAAAAGGTATTATAAATATCCGTAAACATCAAGAACCTACACAGTTACCACCTCGCGATTGATTAACTGCAAAGATAGGGCAATGCTTTCCGATCACATCATGCTAAGTCGTTCTCGATAATCAACGGATCCTTTATCTACATTACATCTATTAAAATGTAATCTCAGCTAATATGTAAAGAACAGAGTGATACTGCACCCATCTTGCTCATCGCGACGATATCTCCTGCGCTGCTGCTGGTCGGTAACCGCTTGAGAGAGCCGGAAATGATAGTGGAGCTTGAATTAACGAGTTCTAGGGCTGCCATCCTGCCACCGCAACCATTCCCGCCGCCATTCTTCCGTGATTTTTTTCTCTGGTAGTTTTCTTCGCCTGGAAACGGAGCTACTTACGATGATGATGATAATGATGATGATGAGCAACTGACGGAGCATTCTTATTGGGCCAAGACATTAGCCCAACTTTAACTTCTTTTTTTTGGTAAAGCCCAGCTTTAACATGACTCAGTATTTGACCAATACTGTGCATTTTGTTTTTTGAGTTTAGTTTCCTTTTCGCGGTTACATCCTCGAAAAATACGTTGTCGGATACAAAAAGCCAACGCCACGGAAAAAACTTGATCTTCGAAATTGAAACTAACTGATAACATTATCATACACTTTGAATTAGTTGGGGACACCTTCAAGTTTTAGGCTAGTTTAGATTTTATGGATATTCTGGATTGTTTTCCGAGTATATTTTCATATCAAAATATAGATTTTTATTTTATTTTGGAAGATAAAACATAAAGTTCCTTATCTACAAAAAGATAATAATATCTAATTCTATGGATTATTTGACATAAGCAAGGCACACTTTCAAAGAAAAAAAAATCATCAGTGGAAGACGTTGCATCAAAGCTCCATGATAGATCCTCATGTGCCTGCCTAATCCTGATTTGCCATATCATCAGTGCTTTTTTGAATGATATAAGAGCCAATTGTAGTGGATTAAGAGCGGTATCTTTAAAATAACATCATAGTATACCACATTTTTGATCTGGTAGATGATGTTGCATGAACTTTTTCTAAATTTCATGAAGAACTTACACCTTTTTAAAAAAAATATGTCTAGTTTGAAAAAATAATTAAATGCTTTTGATTAAATTTTAGATAAGTTGTGCATATTTCTTAAAAATGATTGAGGATTCAGAAAATTGTCTTAATTGTATATTTTTTTGTAATTTCAGAGATCAGTTTTAGGATTTTAATCTATTTTTGGTTTTGAAAAAATTAAATGTTTATATCGATTCTTTTCAATAAAAAGCGTGAATACAATAGCTTAACTAACTACAACGATTATATTAAAAGAATATAAATTATAAGATTTTAGTTTATATTTAATTTGTGAAGATTAGATATTTATGTCGACTTCTTCAAATAAAAAGCGCGTACAATATAAAGTATTAACTAACAATAACGATTATTTTTAAAAAATCGTTATACTAACCAAATTTGATTTAATATATAGAATTAGTTATATACCAAAAAACTAATCCAGTTCAAAATGCCCAAACAATCATAAATGTAAATTTGATTCCCCTCACCTAAAGACAAAGAAAATTGTGAAAAAATCTTCACTAAATCTCTTAATAGTTGACCAACCAACTCATAATACATCAGAAATACATAATGTATAACTGCCGAATCACTAACCAAACTCCAAAATGGTGTCTAGAATTCAAACTTAGTTAATGCTGGTCTCTCTTTCCAAATACTGCAACATCGTTAAGAATAAGAAAAGCTTATCGTCATCTGAAGGGGTTTGGAAGAGACTTATTGATTGCACTCAAAAAAAAAAAAAAAAAAAAGAGAGAGAGAAAGAAAAAACATCAATACACAGAACCGAACCTTTGAACAATAATCACTTCGAAACTAAACACACACTCTTCCTTTTGCTCCGATATCGTTTGAAACTCGCTTGTTTGTTTTGGCCATCGCCCAATTCAATTTCTTACAACGAACTGATTCCTCTCGTTTTTTAATCAATCCGTTGCTCTCGTATCAATCCATTTTCTGTCTTCTTCCATGGCTGCGGATCTCGATGATTGTTCTGTAATGAAACAGAGTTCGCCCTCATTTTTACGGCTTCACCCAACTCTGTCTCCGTCTAACCAGACGGAGTTCTGGAACAGAGCGGAGGAAGCCACCCGTGAGATTATAGAGCACGTTCATCCAACACTTGTGTCCGAGGCTCAAAGAAAAGATGTGATTAATTATATGCAAAGATTTATCAAAATGACACTTGGATGCGAGGTTCATTCCTTTGTTTGAAAACATTCTCTCTTAATGTTCTTATCACATTTAGATTCTGTCTGCTTGAAATCGTCTATGTTTGATCATAGTGTAGTGTTATAGCAATCTTCATGTAGAACTCTGTCTTGTTATTCTTATGTTGATGGCTTTCATGTAAGATAATCTAAAAGTTGATGTACTTTTTGTTACTTGTAGAAGGTTCTTACGTGTATGTGTATTTCAGGTATATTCTTTTGGATCTGTTCCATTGAAAACGTATCTTCCTGATGGAGATATTGATCTCACAGCTTTTGGTGGGCCGTGGAACGATGATGAACTGGCCCACAAAGTTCTCTCTGTGCTTTTGAGGGAGAAAAATAATGTGGATGCCCAGTTTATAATTAAGGATGTGCAGTTGATACGTGCTGAGGTTTGGTTATCTAATCTCTTGTGTTATTATTCAATATTTACACTTTGAAAACTCTTGAAACTAGCTTGTCATGTGAGTATTGTATTCCAAGTATGATACGTGCTGAGGTTTGTTTATCTGTTGTAGGTTAAGCTTGTGACATGTGTGGTGGAGAACCTTGTGGTTGATATCTCTTTTAATCAGCTCGGTGGGATTTCTACTCTGTGCTTTCTCGAGAAGGTATGACCATGTTGTATGAAACAAATTTATTTAACCAAGTTCAATCCAGTTTAAGACTTATTTCATCTGTTCGGTATATGTACAGGAGAAATTGAATGTCACTAGTCTCTCATGTTGACAATGTTTTCTCTTAACTTAATAGATTTTCTTGAATATTACAAACTGTTTGCACTATCGCATGCAGTAACATGTTTGAAAGGCGTTTGCCTAGAACAATGTTCGTATTAGAAATTTCTGCAAGGATGACAAAGATTGATGTTGACGGTTTGATTATGCAGATCGATCACCTCATTGGAAAGGACCATCTCTTCAAGAGAAGTATCATACTCATCAAAGCTTGGTGCTACTACGAGAGCCATATTCTCGGGGCTGGTCATGGATTGATTTCCACATATGCTCTGGAGACGTTGGTCTTATATATTTTCCATCTCTTCAACTCATCTTTGGATGGTCCACTAGCAGTAAGAGAACTGTTAAGCTATCTTCAGGGACAAGTCATGGTTTAGTCGTCTCATCTTGATTTACTGAGCTTTTGTTTTCCGTAGGTTCTATACAAATTCTTGGACTACTTCAGCAAGTTTGAGTGGGATAAGTATGGCATTAGCTTGAGTGGTCCAGTCTGCCGTTCCTCTCTACCAGAAATTGTTGGTAAGCATTGGCTCAAGTTTATGTAAATTTGAGATGTTTTGTCAGTCTCAAATTAGTTTTAGACCTTCTTAAAAAAATATTAACTGTATACTTGAAGAAGTAATGATATTATTTTAAAAGTTAATATCTCCATCTGTTTGATTGTTTTGACAAATAAAGAAGTATAATTAAAAAATTAAAGCTTTAGGCTCTAATTTCTACACCTATTAATTATTTTAAGAATTTTTTTTAGAATCGGGGCAATGTTCAACCGTTCCACTTGCACACGTTAAAAATGACTTTGCTATTTGTGATCTCAGAGTCTGCTTTTCTTTGATTTATGTAGTTCAGACTCCGGAAAATGGAGGGCAAGATCTACTGCTGACAAGTGAGCTCCTCAAGGAATGTTTGGAGATGTACTCTGTACCTTCACGAGGTTTTGAGACAAACACACGTGTGTTTTCATCAAAGTACCTTAATATAATTGACCCGCTTAATGAAAATAACAATCTTGGTCGCAGCGTGAACAAAGGTTGAGTCCTTTTCTTTTCTTAAACATGACAGTATTTTTTTTTGTTCTAATGTTAGCATGCTTTGTCCGTGGAGTTTATGGTCTAGACAACTCTATTTTGGTAAAAATTATAAAGCTCATGGATATTGCTTTCTCTTACACAGCTAACTTCTATCGCATACGAACTGCATTCACATTTGGTGCTCGGAAGCTTGGGAAAATCATTTTGCAGTCAGAGCAAGACATAAGTTCTGAGCTTCGCAAGTTCTTCTCGAACATGCTACACAAGCATAGGAAGGGCCAGAGGCTGGAGGTTCTTGATGTTGTTCCATTTGTAAGCAGCAGCTCATCTGGTGCTGGTGGAAATGATTTAAGCGGAATATTGCCTGGTGAAACAGCCCTATCAGTTTCAGAGATACGATTTGGAGGAGACGCGAAAGAGTTTGCTACTATGAGGATCCAGAGGCTTGAGATTTCTAAAGATGCAATGAAACCTATGTGTGTTGGTGATAAGGAAAGTGTCTCTCCTTTGAATGGTAATCATCATTCTCTCCACCGGATCGAAAATGGTGAAGTAGTAAATGGAAACATGGTTGAGAAACTGCAAGAGAATTCATGTCTTGCTGGCACTCCAAATTTTCTGTCTGACCTCACAGGGGATTATGACAGTCAGCTTAACAGTTTGCTACATGGACGCTGGTGGCTTGATTATGTCCAAAACGGTCCTATGTCTCCACTATTGACTCAGCTTCCGAATAATAACAATTCATGGGAAGTGTCTCCATACGCACTGCCATTCATCCCGAATCCCCTGGGACTAATAAACGCCAATGGAGCTCATGTCTTTCATATGAACCCTCAGATGATTCCAAATGCTAGTTTTGGTACTGAGGAGTCAACTAAGCATCGAGGAACTGGGACATACTTCCCCGATGTGGTATTTACTTATACACCTCTCTCTCTCACATCTCTTAGGCTATCATTATCCACGGTCTCTTAACCGAGGTTCTTAGCTTCGGATAAACAGACCGGGGATAATGACAGCCCTTATTGACACTCTATAAAAAATGTGACCTCTCAATGGCCAAGCTTCTTAACATTCCTTTTTGTGCAGAACCTATACAGGGATAGACCCTTCTTCCGAAGAAGAAGCTCACGTCGTAACAACCGCCGTAGCATGGCACATGACTTGCCATCAGAAATGAATTTCATTGAGGGAAACACCCCTGAGGAACACCATTATCTAAATGGTTGTTGTGATACGAGTGAAGCTGGTATACCTGGAAGCAACTCTGGTACCAATGGGTCTATAAATCATCCATATGAGCCTCCACCAACTGAAGTAAGCTACCCTCCTGAGGGAAGCAACCAAAGTGATATCACAACATCTATACCCTCCTCCATGCAGGAAGATGGGTACAGCATATTCTCTGACCATTAAAGCGTCATTTATTAATATTTGATCATCAAGTCCGTTTCACTGTGACGGTTTCATTCATTGTGGTATGTGCATGTAGGGTAACAGGTAAGCAATCATACCATTTGATGGACGATCAGGAGTTCCCTCCTCTGATCTGATCACAAAAAACTTGTTTGTTTTGTTTCCTTAAAAAGTTATTTGTATCCCAAAAGAACAACAAAAACAAAATGGATGGAACTGATTTGTTTTGGGTTATGTTTATTGTTTCCCGTTATTTTTTTTTGTTTCTGTATATGCAACTTTATTATCAAAAATCTCAAACTATGGACAAAACTTTTGAAGAGCTTTGTATTTTATACTTAGAGAGGTTTGCGAGTATATTATCATAGGATGTTTTTTTGGGTTAGCTTCAAGCCTCAACGTCAAATTTGAGTCTTGTTTTTTTTTCCGAGTCCGAATCAGAATCATCATGGTTGCATCAAAAAGCGTGGCCATAAGGTATTTCTTTTTTTTTTGGCCATAAGGTATTTCTAATTTAGAATTGTCTAAGTGCTCTCGGCCAAATCTCATTCCACTAATTTAGAAAAGCGTGGCTCTAACACTTAGTTGAATTCTTCAACATACCATTCCTGCCATTGATGATGATGATGATCAAAGTCCACAACAGAAGAGACGGTTAAGGTCACAGAAGATGAGATCGCTTGTGGACACGAGAACGCAAGTGCGGCTACATCGATCGCTCATGGAGTTGATCAACAGGCGGCGTGGGCGTGGTTTCAACATGAACGTGAACGAGCTACAACATCGACCCTCCACTTACTTCTTGAGAAATGGATGAGCGCCCTTTGTGGCTATTTTATGATAAAGACATATATTCATATTGGTACATAAGCATTTTGCTTTGATGATATTATATCAAATAAATGTTTGTAATCAGATTATCTGTACAAAAGTTTTTATCTTCTCTATTTCGAATTGAAACCGCTGCATAACCAAACAAAATTCGATTTATCTAAACACGATATAGACTATAGAGTGATGATTAAATATTCAAATAATCAGAAGAATCATAAGAAATGTCTGATTCTCGGATAAAGATGGTTGTTTATCTTCTCGTATCAAACATAACGGCAGTTGAACAATCCAAGAAAGGAAAATGTAAAAGTAGCAACAATGAAATGGTGTTATTAGATAATTTGCTTAGCAATTTGGCAACACATATGAATGAGTTTTAAGTTATTTTGTTATCATTTAATAAACTTTTACAAACAATGTAGAAAAAACGCATTTAAAAGGTGTAGTAAACCGTAAATATTAAATTACAATTTGTAGTGAAGTTAAACTAGATTGGTTTATCCAAAAAAAAAACACTAGATTGGTATACTCATAAAAAAGAAGATGATATACTTAATAATCTATAGAAAGTAATAAGAGTTGATCATACATAATGGAATATTAAAAGGAAATTTGCGGTAGTTAGGTTATCTAACCTCATGCATCCAAACAAATCATGTATATTAAAAAAAAAAATCCATCGAAGATGAACTTGACGTTTGTCACGTATGAATATAAAAGTAATGAAATGCATGTAGAGATCCTTAAGCCAACATAAAACCTCAGCGCTAAAAGGTCGATAGAGAGAAACATGGAGAGCAAAGGGCCATCGCCATTAGTTCCACTTGTGCTCGTCGTAGTCTTCGGATGGATCCTCTGCGGCTCATACCTTATCTTGCTATTAGAGGATTATATATTACCAATCTTACAAACCGGAACATTCATTGTAGGAATCCTTCTCTTACTTCTCCTTCTGCTTCTCCATATCTTCTCTTCTTCTTGGATCTCTCCATGGATCCCTTCCCTTCTCATTATACCATCACCTGCCTCTGCGACTTCCACTGACTCAGACAGCTTTGGCCTCGGATCCTTTCTTTTGCTTTCACTCTTTTTCATCTTCTTCTGGTTTTTTCAATCATTCTAAGTTTCTAATTGATGTTTATTGTACTTGGAACATATTAATATGTTCTCTTCTGGGTATTGTGTTTGTAAAATAGTGTTTTAGTTGTTGTACATTTTCTAGAAGGAACACACTTCAGTTTGTGTCCGAACATGTTCCTACTGAATCTACACGTGCGATATAACTGAACACTGGCGAAAGTGAGAAAGCGTATTATTAAAAGCGATAGAGAGACTTGGTTAATAAAATCGTAACTAAATTTTCTCATTAACATATAAACCAAATATCTTTATCATTTTTGGCTGCAACTGCATCCACACATATTATTAACATAAAAAGATATTTTACTTCCAATTATTCAAATAATATAAGTCATATGATGTCGGTCTATTCGATTGGACATTTAGTAATTATGATTGTTTTTAAACAATATATGATTATTTAATATATTTCCAATCACTATAATTATTGGCTATAATGTTGTTAGACCATGATTAACCCGGGTTTCTTAAGGTGGGGTTCTTAGCAGAAGTTAAGAAACTGTTTCTTAACTTTCGTTAAGAAACTGTTACTTAACTTTTCGTTAAGAACCCCACCTTAAGAAACCCGGGTTAATCATGCTCTTAAGCAGTCATGGTATCTCAAATCATTTTATTTAACTATTATAAATATAAGAAGAAAATAATAAAAATCGATTTTTAAAGAATAACTTTTTAAAAAAATCTTCAGTAACTTTGTGCACACTTGTCATCTTATTATTTGCTATCTTTATAATTTTAAAATTTTTATTACACAATTAGATTATATAAGAATATTAATAATTTATTTTAAAAATTACTAGAGTTTTGTTTATGATACCCTCTCATTAAGATAGTGAAGTAGTGGGTAGAGAGTGACATGGATCCAATTATATTATATTTTTAGTATTTGTGATTTACTTTGTGGTTTATGAATATATAATTTTTTTATTTTGGAAAAATACAGATATCCAATTTTATGGATATTCGGAAAATTTATGGATATAATTTACAAGTATTCACGGATATTTATGAATACATCATCTACTTTGTTCGGTATAAGTAAATTTAGAAAAATTGTACAAATTTATTTTTTTAATATATTTTATATAATATGAATATAAATTAATAATTAATGAAAATATATGTTTTATAAAAAAATAAATTCTTAATTTTAATATTTTTTTATAAAATTTGTATTTATGAATAAAGATTTTATGTTCTTTTGTTTATTTAATATTTTTATAAGTAATTTTATAAATAAAATTAATAAAGGTATATGTTAAAGTGATAGTTATATAAAATTAAACATTTAAAAATCTAAATTTCATTATAGATATACATTTCTATATACAAAAGTCAGAGCATGTCGAATATTTGTCTCTCAATTTTTTAGTATTTGTAATTTACTTTATTTTTAGTATTTATTTTTTTGCTTCAAAAACTTACAGATATCCTAAATTTTTGGATCGAGTCAAAACGAATGACGAATCAAATCAAATTTAACGGATAAAATCATTGCATCCTTTTCACTAGCTCAAATACGGAAAGATAATTTAATTATTATTCCAATAGGTTGTAACCTAACTAATGGCCTGTAACCAATCAATCACATTTTCATTTGCTTTATATGCCAAATTATATGAGGCGCATCCAATGTATTTAGTTTTCTAGTAGCTTTTACGCAAAATAATTTGAATTTGGCTCCCGTCATGTAATTTTCCTCGTCATTTCTAACTAGTTTTCTTCATGTTGTATATATTTGTATCGGTTGACTTTCTAAATTGAGTTATTTTATTTTTGAAATGCTCTTAGTTGCATTTTGAAATTTCATCTTGCGTTTCTATGAATCCCTCTTTGATCTCAATGTCTATACCAAATACCACCATATTGTGGTCCAAATCAAGAACGTGTGTACCAATGGTTGGTCCCGTTCGTAACCAAAGACAATTTTATACTGGTGAGATATTTTTAATTTTAGAAATGTTTTTTGTCTGTTTCATTCATTCATTTCAGTTCATATTTTAAGATAACGATTATAAATGGGAAACTCATAGACTTCAAAGTTTGTTCCTAATCTTCAAGAAGGAGACTACTTCTCTAATTAAAAAACGGTAAAGTGACTCCAGAAGAAAATGAAATATGATCATATGGTCAAGATCGTACTGAACGATGATATAATAGTATATTAAAGCTTCTAAACATACAATGATAGAAACAAATTAAAAAGAAGAGATATGTGACTGTGATGAGAAGAAAAATGAAACTATGACCGAGTCCAATAAGTCAGTATACGTCTCTCGGATTTAAATTATATGGTCAAGATCTTCTTGCTGAATGATGATATGATAGTATAATAAAGCTTGTAAACATACAATTAATGATACAAAAAAGAAGTTTAAAGAATAGATATGTGACTGCATGTGTATGTGTTGTTCGTTAACTCGAAAAGTCCAAGTATAAGTTGATGATTTTGTGGTTGGTGCACAATAATACACAGATCATAAAACTATAGTTTAGAAGGAAGAGGCAGAGATTTGATATCAAAAACTTTGAAGATAAAACGAGTGGGATGAATAGAGAAATGAGTGTGAAGAATAGAACCAACGGTTGCAATAAGTTGTCTCTTAACTTGCTTGGTGATGCCTCCCATAGACACAATCTCTGCATATGCGGCTGCTTCTTTGTTTCCACCGAAAACGATCTCTATTGACCCCTTCAACACCACCATCACCAACTGCAATAAACATATTTTTGTTTAATAAACATAGAATTTGGAAGATTTCTAATCTCCCACATCTTCTCAACAGATAGAACAAATATTTTAGAGGAAACAAATCTTGGCTATGATATTATTCTTTGGATTTCAATAGGCACCATGATCCACATTATAGGGTTATAAGCAAGATTTAATCAAAATTACAATAGTTTCAATATTCAATACCCTTCATTTTCATCTTTTAACACTGCATATCATCTTTTTTTTCACATCATCATTCAATACACGTTCAAATTTATAACAATGATTTTGTTTAATAAAATTTAACACTCTATTTTACAAATTAATAATTATTTTGTATATATCAAAATTAAATAAACCTAATCTCTTTTTATAGAGAATTTAAAATGATAATTTTTGTATAAAAATAAAAATAAACTATTTAATTTATAATGAGATTGTTGGTTTTAAATAACTAAGAATATATGAAAATATCAAAAATTCTTTGGAAGTGACATGTATCATCGGTAATTCTTATTTTTTTTTATTCAACATGTTGAATCTATTCAACACTAAATATTTTACATTATCAAATTTAATTTTTCAACATCTTTATTAGGGTGATTCAACATTTTCATTGTAGATAATCTAAATATTTAATAGAATAGACAATGATGATGACTTTTTTAATAGCCATCTTTTTGTCAAGATGCCAATTTAAGTGAAACCTAGTAAACAATGTATTTATCATTGACATCCCAATAAAATTATAAGTATTATTTTATAGTATTTAGGAATAGTCAAGCGAATTTTAAAGTTGTACGAGACGCCTCAAATATCTTTCCCAATACCTAATATTTCTAAACAAAATATAAAACTATTTCTATTTATACAAGATACTAACTATAGAAGGGAAGAAATTGAGTGTTTTTACAAAAAGATACATCATTAATACGATCTGTAAAAACATTATATACATTGAAAAAATTAACTTGGTGTAAAAAACTCTAAAATGGAAAGAGAATATTGAGTTTCATTAAAAGACAAAAATGCATCTGGAGAAGTTAAACAAGTTGCATATGTAAAGTCCAATTCTAAAGGAAAGAGGAATCAAACGTAAAAAGAGAGCTTCTTACGTTCTCAGGCCGTCCAACGATGGAAGCGACGGCTTTTGTGACTTCCGAGTAGAACGGATCGGTGTTGAAGCCATCCAAATTGACGTTAGTTGTAATGTAAAGACAAGGCATTTTGTCACCGTCAACCCCAACGCCCGTTTCTTGATGCCCTTCAGCTTTTTTCAAGAATCTGGAGAAAAAAAAACAAAAAGAAAGATCAAGAGAGGATTTATTTGTGGAGTTGAAGTTAGAGATGAGGAAGAGAAGATCTGACATGGCCAATAAATAGAGAACTTAAAAAAATCTTCTCCAGGTTAATGAAGTGTTTAATAAAAAATGAATTGAGTATTTGAGTTGTATTATTATAAAATGTGTATGATGTGAACAATTTTTGAAATAAATCTTTGGTGTTTTTCATATCTGACAACTTGACGTGTGACTAAATCAATTACTACAGCTACGTCGCCCTCTAAACAATTGGTTTCAGACCCAAATTGGACCACACCAAGTCCCTAATTACTTTTTAAAAGGATAACTAAAGGATTAACGTAATATGGTGAAGCAATTGTTGTAGTATTTCCTCTCTACGTGGAGTGGAACCTTCCACGAAATGTTGAAAGAGAGAATTAAATCAGATTTAATATATACTTTCAGATCTTGGTTAATGGTTATGCATATACATGTGGTGCGGATAAACCGCCACTTATGCATCTTACGATATTTGATTATGATTTCTACTATTAAGCTCAATATAATAAAAATTATTGGATTTATAGATAGTATCACTTTTAAGTTTTTGTTAAAAAATAGCAAGAATGATAAAACAGCATTTATTAATTAATCAATAAAAACACTAAATTACCCAATATCTTAAACTCTAAACCCTAATTTCACCTCCTAACCTAAATTCTAATCACTACTCCTAAACCTATATATATTTATGTTTATTTTTACCATTTAATGAATGCTATTTTAGATTACTTTTTAGTAAAGACTGATTTGGTGTATTTCTTAAAACGATTGGCTACGACAGCCTTATCTGCCTACTTCAAATTTTATTGAAATCGTTAGGTATGGTTACTGGTTACAGTTTGCATTACACGTGTTTTGTTACACGTTTTTGGTACGAGTTTGCGTATGAGTTTTATATAAACATCTATTTTTCCCCAAAAAAAAATATATAGTTTTCCTTGATGTACTTAACTCAATGTATATGTTCTTAGACAAACCAATGGTCCCCAATGAGAGAGACGCATAAGACTTATACGGCGTGCTGTTGAAAATCATGTAAGTGAAATATCTCATGCTTTAACTACATATAGATGTCATACGTTAGCTGCTATATGTCCCCATTTAGGTTTTCATCAACATCAATTCATGTCTCCAGTTACTAACCAATAATAATAATAATAATCGATGTTCCCAACTGAAGCGGAAGCGAGATCCATGTGTTAAATGTGTTAAGCGCCTAGAAAGAAGATATATAAATATTGTTAAGAAAAAAAAAGAAGATATATAATGGTGTCAAATAATAAGTTATGATGTACCCAAACACAACCGGAGAAATATTCGGCATAAAGTGGATTTGTCGGGCGAGATGTATGTATTACAATATGTTTCTAGTGTATATTGAATGTTCGTTTATTACACTGCTCACATATTCTGTTTGTATGGAAGTTAGAGCATCCACAATGGTGTATAGAGTCCTTAACTATTTGCTTTTTTTTTTTTTTTTTTTTCAGACTAAAAAAAAAAAAAATTAACCAATCGTGTGCAGCCACGTGTCGCAAATAGTGTAAGGATCGATCCTTATTTAAAAATTTTAAGGATCGAATCTTTAGATTTGATGAAGTCCACCGATTATTTAATTATTTTTTCCCTAAGGATTCCCCTTAAGGATTTTTCATTGGAGATGTCCTTAGAGCTTGATTAACTCCATCTCTAAGAATTAAAAAAAAAAAAAAAATTCAAAAAAATTAAGCATGATTTTATAGAATGGTTTTGAAGTCTACGCGCTCACTTCTCTTTTAGGGTAATGTAAACTAAGATCGTGTGGTCGTTGTTTCTTCGAGTAAGTATAGGACTGTTTGGTAAGTCAAGATAAGAAAACGAGTTCTCTTGGATTTTGTAGATACTCAAAATAACAAGAATGGCATGGTTTATATAATTAACCAACACACACATGACCATACGTTTACGTCTAAATACTCTTCTATACATAATCATTGCAAGGACATCCCATATACCATTCTTCGTGATTTAACTCAAACTGAAGTGATATTATGGTGGCAGTCATACGGACATCGATCCCATATACGATTCGCATTTGATTAACTGAGTGCTGAACCCAAATGACTAAACTATTCACTTAACTTGTTCACACTTTATAAGTACGCCTTAAAGGTTTATAACCTTTGATGTCGCGTTTTACATCACAAGACATTGGGTTCCCCCTCAAGCCCAAAGCCTCTTTGTTAAACATACTGTTAAAATCTGAAATTTTAGTGTCACTACTGGACTCACGTCTAACGTCTCAATTTTTTTTGTTTGTTTCACGAACTTCTTTCTTACCCGAATTTCTAAACCCAATGCATTTATGAACAACCATATGACTCAAGAGATTCTATGAAAAGATTCATAGTGAAAAGATTTTTAGTATCACTACTTTTGTTTCATATTAAGTATCATTTTAGATTTGTGCATACAAATTAAAAAAATATTTAATTTCACATATTTTCTATATAAAAATATCATTACTCATACACATAATTATATTCAACTAATATAAAATTAAATTGAGTTTTTTTTTTAATAAATTCTATATTGAAATATTAATATACAACGGAGGAAATATCATTTAGATGTTCTTGGCACTAAAAGAAATTGATAGAATAAGTCCAATCCAGAAAACAAAGTGCGGAAACAAGGACAGAGGCTGTCTCTAAGCCACCTTCGTATGATTAAAGGGTACTTAATCAATTACTGTTCCACTGTCGCATTAAGTCAAAAGTAAACTCCAAAGCCAAATGTTTCAACCATTGTTAAAGCAATGTCTACCAGAATCAGCAGACTATAGGTCCACCATGTTCTCAATAAACGCCAAAACATTTTTCTATATTTTAGTTCTTAAAATTTTGTTCAGAACTTAGTCACTTGTAAAAGAGATATACTTAGAATAAGATAAAACAAAAATATTGAAAATTCAGAAGTAAACATTTATATAATTGACTATTAAAGGAAGAAGAAGTAGGTATATAGAAGATGGGAAATTATAATATACACAAGTATGGGAATTATATGTTCTTACAAATCAAACAAAAATGATAAATTCAGTTGAAAAACACGGTTTGTACAATAAATTTTTTAAAATATCGATATGGGTTTGATTTTGCAACTATACCAGTTAAGAAACCATATTTCAGAAAAATCTGAGCATTTTTGTGTTTATATTAGTCTTCTAAAAAGCTAAAGAATACTCATTAACAAGATAGGGTAATGATTAAATTTCCAACTGTAAGTTTCAGTTACAGATGGTGGCTCGACGGGACTATAGTATTGCCATTGTACACATGGTAGTAGCTATTTGTTTAGTTAAAAAATTTCAAATGATGTTAACTAAATGTTTAATTTGTAGGTTATGGGAATGAACTGGAAAGTATAAAGTTGAAATCGCACGGGGTTGAAAAGATGATTGTTTTTCGCTAACGTATATTATATGCTAATTGATCAGATCCCCAAATATTCTCATAATCACCCCTCCCTTTTATTATGTTGAAACTTGAAAAAAAAGTGGTGACGGTAAACTCCTTTTGCTTTTTAGAATCTATAGGAGTGTTACAAAAATATTTTTACGAAGTTATTAAGGTTTAATTTTGATATTACCAAAATACCTATGATTCTATGAATGACTAGGGGGACTTCTTTTTCTTCCTCTGTTTCTTCTTCTACTTTGCTTACAACTATGAATCTTCTTTTCGTTTCTCAAGTCTATGAGTCTTTGATTACCTCTTGTATTGCGTTTATGGGATTTTATTCTGGAGCAAGTCATTAACAACATCTTGCGATAAGCAGTATCGGTCCAACATAGCAAATAACAAAATGCAAGTAAATGGCTCCACCTGAAACATTTAATCCATTGTAGAAGCCTAGAAGGACTCCGTAATTACATTACCAACAACTTCTGTAAGTTTGGTGTCCTTCAAATATTTTGCATAATAAGCATAAGTTTTTTTTTTTGTCAAAATCTTCTTCAATTTTAGATCAGAGTAGAACACTATAAGGTCATTTCCAATAGTACATCAAAATGAGATAAAATATTAAAAAATAAGGAAAATCGTTTTTAATAGTATATCAATTTGATGAAAAAAGAAAAAATGTGGATAATTTTATATCATATTTGAGGGAACCCTATTTACAAACTTATTTTGGTATTGAAATTTTTTATTTGCATAATATTTTTTTAACTTTACTTTATGCATAAATATAATATTTACACAAAATATTAATTTTAAAACTTTTATCTGACATATATATATACTGATTAAACTTTTATAACTTATAATTTAATAATGATATATATAATAAAAAAATTAACATCAAAATTATATAACTAATACAAAATTTAAAACACATACAAACCTAACACAACTTGAAACATGTTTGAATTGATTATGTGTGAGAAAATATATTAATATTATTGTTTAAATAAAATTTTATGATTATATTGTATGTGGTTATGTAATTTTATTAATACAATAAATAGTATGTTTTAATAAAGATAGCTTTTAGTTTGAAATCTAAAATTTTACAATAATTCAATACAATTTAAAATTCTATCAAATAAAGAATGTTATTTATAATAAATAAGAAGTTGAAAATTTATATATTAAGAATTAAAGGAGAAAATGAAGAGAACCATTATAGTAAATCACAAACTCATTTTGAATTTATTCATTTAAGAGAAAATAAAGAAAATTATTAGAGCTGGTGGTTTCTCACCACAGTTTTTCAAGAAAAACAAATAAGCAAGAAAAAACAAACAAATAAATAAAAATAAAAGAGATAAAAAATTAAAAAAATGAGAATTATTTTTTATTTGAGAAACTTAAAGAGTGATTGAAGAAATGGTTTCTCCACGTATTCATTTTTAGTGGCCAATAATGACCTTTAACAATCATATTTAAATATGTAATTAAATCACATTAACATATTAGTTTAAAATGGCTAAAAGACTGGATTTGAGAGACTTACCACTACCCCTGTAAAAACTTCTCAATAAAAGGTTTTCAACAAGAAATACTTCGGTTAGGTTTTCAGTAACTTTGAAAGATTCTCAACAAAAAATATTTTGATTAGATTTTCCTAACTTTGAAATATTTATAATTAAATATTTATATTTATATATACATACATTTCATTCCATTTATCCCATTATTATCGCATCCTCCCCCACGTTACCCCTTCCTGCAACTCACGCTGCTCCCCCCCCCCCCCCCCCCCCCCCCCCCCCCCCCCCCCCCCCCCCCCCCCCCCCCCCCCCCCCCCCCCCCCCCCCCAACGCACGTGACTCTCACTCTCCAGTTCCATCTCTCTGTTTTTACCGACACCATTCTTTCTTCTGTAGTTGTCTCTCTCTAATTCACTCAAAAAAGATCTTTCCCAATTTCATTTCATATTCAATCTAAATCATGTTTCCTTATATATCCTGTAGTTAAAAATTTAAACATCTCACACATACACGTTTGGTCACTATCAATTTTTTCAAAAAAAAAAAATAGAGTTCAGTAAAAATATGCTTTATCAGCTTCTTTTTTTTAAATCTTAAAAAGCCGCGTCATCTGTTCAAAATCAGAAATCACAACTCACAAGTCACGCTTATATCTTCCTCTCTCTAGCTATCGTCACTCTCACTCTTCCCCTCTGCTTTGCTTATTATATCTCTTCCATCGATACTCTCTTTCTCACAAAAACATTTTTAAAAATACAATGGACTCTTCACTGCCTCCAACCCCATTTGATCACCAAAACACAGAGCCAAAGAAAACCTTCATGACCTCCTTTCTCATTCCCCTCTTCTCCAACCACTTCAAAGAAGACACTTACTTCCTCTCCGAACTCAAACCCTCCGAACAAAAGTCTCTTCAAGACCTCAAACACAAACTCTCATCTTCCTCCTTCGCAGCCTCTTCCATGTGGGGAGTCCCACTCCTCTGCGGTGACGACAGAGCTGACGTCATCCTCCTCAAGTTCCTCAGAGCCAGGGACTTCAAAGTTTCCGACTCGCTGAGGATGCTTGAGAAGTGTTTGGAGTGGAGAGAAGAGTTCAAGACCGAGAAACTAACTGAAGAGGATCTTGGTTTTAAAGATTTGGAAGGTAAAGTAGCGTACATGAGAGGGTACGACAGAGAAGGACATCCCGTGTGTTACAACGTGTACGGTGTGTTTAAAGAGAGAGAGATGTACGAGAGAGTGTTTGGTGACGAGGAGAAACTCAACAAGTTTTTGAGATGGAGAGTTCAGGTTCTGGAGAGAGGTGTTACTAAGTTGCTTCATTTCAAACCTGGTGGTGTTAATTCTATTATTCAAGTTACGGATCTTAAAGATATGCCTAAGAGAGAGCTTAGAGTTGCTTCAAATCAGATTCTTTCTCTCTTTCAGGATAATTATCCTGAGATGGTTGCCACTAAGGTAAATCTTTGATTCTCTTTTCGGTTTTTTCTTTAGTGTGGGTTTCTGTTTCTTTTGGGAGACAAGAACTTGAAACTTGAAACTTGAAATTGTGTTTCTGTACTTGTTGTCTGAAAAACCCTCGAAATTGTTACTGTTTTTTTCATGTGCTTTTGCTATGTTTTGCGTGTAGGGTTGCTTGCAAATCTCATTAGAGTGTCTTAAATGCTTTGTAAATGGAGAATCTCAATCTCTTTCAAGAAATCATTTCCTTGAATATTTTTCCGGATATACATGATTTTTGGTTGTAAATCTTGGAAACTTGTTGGTTTATTTGGATGTTCTTTTTTTAAAAAAAAAAGAAAAATCGTTCAAATTTTCAAAAATGATTTTAAAAAATAATAAAAGAGTGGTTTTAGATGTTTCTGTGTTGGCATCATTCTCTAGCTTTGGTCTTCTACTGCTACAGTTATACTGAAGGATTCTTTGTGTGGCCGTACGCTGAGTTTACTAAGACCATGATTAACCCTGGGTTCTTAAGTGGGGTTCTTAGCGTAATTTAAGAACCGGTTCTTAATTTTAACAAAGAAAAAGTTAAGAACCGGTTCTTAAAACTCTTATTTAAGAACCGGTTCTTAACTTTTTCTTTGTTAAAGTTAAAAACCGGTTATTAAATTACGCTAAGAACCCCATTTAAGAACCTGAGGTTAATCATGCTCTAAGAATCTGTCTGTATTCACCATCACATTTTTACAATATTTGACAAAGACTATGCATTATATCTAAACAAAGCTTTGCTCAAACTGAGATTGAGTAACAAACCAATATTTAAATATCTAAAAGGTACAAATACAGAACATTTCAATACTATTAAACTCTTCAAGTTCTAATGAATCCTTTTTCTTGCAGATATTCATCAACGTGCCTTGGTACTTCAGTGTGCTCTACTCAATGTTCAGCCCTTTCTTGACTCATAGAACAAAGAGCAAGTTTGTAATGTCCAAAGAAGGAAATGCAGCCGAAACTCTCTACAAGTATAATCTAAAAGAAACTAATTTACATTCTATTTTACTTTGCGCTTTATGTTTCAATATGCATGTCTCATTTGCTGCTGTTTCTCAGGTTCATAAGACCTGAAGATATCCCGGTGCAATACGGCGGCCTTGGTCGTCCTACTGATTCGCAAACCGGACCACCTAAACCCGCCTCTGAGTTCTCCATTAAGGGCGGTGAGAAAGTTAACATTCAGATCGAAGGCATTGAGGTAATATACAAATAAGCATTTTGAAGATACTAAAAAGTTACTAAAGGCATGCAGAAGTTAACCAAATCGTTTCTTTTTTGGTTTTTGGTTCAAGTTCGGTTAAGAGCTCTGTTCAGTTCGGTAGATTTAGAAAAGAAAATTCAGTTTGTGTTTTTTAACCCCTAACCAAAGCTATATCAAACCAAACCGGAATCATATCCAATTTTTTTAACTAAACTAACTGATTATTGAACCGAGATTTTGTTCGGTTCAATTTGACAAGATTTTGTGCAAACCAAACTAACCGAAAACGGCATTACCTGAATCAAACTCGCATAGGCGTAATACTATGTGACTTAAATAAAAATGATTTGATGAATTATGAAATATGTGTATGTGGATTATGACATAACAGGGTGGAGCAACCATATCATGGGAAATAGTAGTTGGAGGATGGGACTTGGAATACACGGCAGAGTTCATACCAAACGCTGAAGAGAGTTATGCGATTGTGGTTGAGAAACCAAGACAGATGAAAGATTCAGATGAAGCTGTTTGCAACTCTTACACGACAGGAGAAGCTGGTAAACTCATTATCTCGGTTGATAACACTTTGTCCCGCAAGAAGAAAGTTGCTGCGTATCGTTACACTGTCAGAAAATCTACTACAGCCGTCTAAGACCTTCTTGTTCAGAAAATGGGTTTCTTATTACTACTATCTTTTAGGTTGTGTTGAGGTTTGTTTGCTCAACATTCGTGTTGAACTGGATGTCTAAAAATGCGAGATATGTATAAAAACATGATTGTATGACATTTTAATGTTTGGTTAATATTTTAACAATAGATTGAAAAAGTTGATATCTTTGTATGCTTCTTCAGTGCTTATTATATTCTAAACACTGTTGAGGACCAGCAATGGTATGTACATAGTTTGTCTCTGTTGCATTCTCAGTGTTGGTTTGTTTACCTTCAGAAAGTGAAACTTTTTACAAGAAAAGTCTAAAGCTTTAAGAGCCGATTATTACCTTCTTTCCTCAGACCCTAGTCTACCAGATTCTGCATGTTTTGACTGCTTCCGGTGCTTAAAGCATTTGTTACCCAATACTTGTTCAATGGTAGAAATCAGAAACAAAACGAAAAATACCCAACGATTTGCAAGAGAAGGCCCAAGGAAAATAAACTAACTGCCAAGCCGAAACGAAAAGCATAGAAAAGCCCAACCCACAGAACAGATATAACAGTTTTCTTTTTCAACAAGATAGGGTAAGAGTGATAAGATAACAAGATAAGGTAATTTTATAATTAATGACAATACCAACCAATAACAAGATAAGGTAATTTTATAAAAAGTGTAACTCTTATCATGTACATATGTTTTTTTTTAATATTATGGTTTGAGTATGTAATATCAACTACACTTAATTTATATCACTGGAAGTTAGTTAAATGTCACATATGAACTATATTTATAGCTAAAAACCAAATAACATGTAAGAGATGTGTAAGTTTATGACACAGAACAAAAAAGAGATATCAGTCATAATTTTTTTGTGTTATTTAAATAATTTACTTTTACTTTTATCATCTGAAATAACTTTTCTTTTGCTAGTGGTAAATGCAAAGAAAAAACATCCATTAATGTTTACATTTTGCAGATACCATTGGTATGTGGTTAGAAAAATTTAAAGGATGATATTTTTGTGTTAGCTTGGAGAAGAGATAATGCAGTTGAATGAAATGGGTTATCAAAAGAATTCCATGTAATTATGAATATGGTGTTATACTCCACATAAAATTAGAAGATCAAAACTTTGTTTGTCATTGGTTTCAGACAACAATGTGGAGAATGACATTTGAAAAGGTATAACTCCAATGAGAGGAGTACAGATCTCGCCAACATTATCAGATCCGTCAGTTCATCCAGCCCCTGGACATGATCAACATGGCCGCCAAATAAAGAATACGAAAGATAAGAGGAAGAAAAGTATTAATGAGTCGCCAACGAAGAATAAAGCTAAAACTTTAAACCGTGTAATGCATTATAGAGTTTGTGGTGCTTCTATGAATTTGTTTCAATTCTCGATTTGATATATAAAAAGATATGATATTCTTTGTACTTCTATGAATTTGTTTCAATTTTAATACTCTTTTATGTTTGTTACATGATCATAAAGATGAAACATCACAAAAAAAACTCTTACAGATCATTTACTCAAAAAATTTAGGAGCTGAGTTCAAGCAGTAGAAAAGAAAAAGTGCATAAGTTAGCTTTTATGTTTGTGTTTTTCTCAGCTTTTGTATGTGTTTCAGATATTGAGGATGTCAATATGTTATATTTTAAACATCTTAAATTGTTCTAAATCACCTTTTGTATGTGTTTTGAGATTTTATGTACAAGCATTTAAAACTCGTTTGTTCATATAGCTAAGATGTTTTTGGCTTTATAAAACCAAAAATCGTTTTCATTACCATAAAATAGAGAAGTTCAACATGAAAAACAATATACACATCATTTCATTACCACAAAATAAAGAAATTCAACATAAAAAACAACGCACACTGGTTGACCTATGACTTTCATGAGAGCAATCAACATTACACAATCAATTACCACAACAACACGCATTCTCTTCACCTTCTCTTTCGACTCATCAATAAAGCTTCAACTCTCTTGAATATTTCTTTCTCTAGCTTCATTTCTAACCTCTCAAACACTTTCTTCTCACCATGTCTCGTTCTTCCAAAATCTATGTGACCATTCATTCAAGTCTTACTAATTTTTTTTGTAATGTCTCTATCTCATTTAGTAACCCTTCATCAACCCACTTGAAAGCATGGTCATCATTCTCTAACTATAAACAAGAAAATCAAATAGCAGTGAAAATCAGAAAACAACAACATATACAACATATGTATACAACATATGCACATCAAATTGTTATTTCAGATTTAATTTTGGATTACCTTCTTCTTCGCTACATCATAGCCACATCGATAGTAATGGCAGTATAGATTTTTACTGAATTCGACATTTTTTGTTGAATTTCAAAGCCACACCAACATTTCTTTGGTAAACATTAATTCTTCCATTTGACCATTTTCTTGATAACCCATTCGAATTTTCAGACATATTGCTCATCCTTCGTGTTCTTTGTCACAATATCAGTTTTTCCAATTTGATCTTTTAGGATTTATCGTCACTTATGTGAGGTTTAGAACTAATATAAGGTAAATCTTGGATCGGATCATGTGTCCACGTTTATAGTTTAATTAAGTTTACAAATGGTTTAATTTGATAAGAAATAAGTTTACGCTTGGTTCGTGTAGATTAACCGACAGTTTCATTGATATAAAAATGTATGTTTTGAACTTTCACATTTAAATGTAATATAGTTTGAAATTTTCATTTTAGGAAGATTTAGAATGACAACCAAACTATGTAGGGATACAGTATTGTACAATAGCTCTCAGGAAGAAATAGATTTGAGGGGGTTTTGATAACATGGCTTTTATTTTTGTTAGTATTTTATCATAGTTTGAAAAGTGAATAATAGACCATATAGTCAAATATAGACTACCGAAGAAAGCGAATCGTCCTTAAAGTGATGGCTTCAGAATATTAGATCACTTTCCTCCTCTGTTCTTATTTTAATAAAGTAGTGTTAGTGTGTACTGTATAGCTGAGTATTTGACCATTGGGAACCAATCTTTATTTCGTGCATTTCTTAGACTTTTCAATTTTAGTTTAACGATTCACGATACCGCAATAATCACAACTGATTTTTATATTTCCGTTGATCTCATATGTGTTACAACCCAATACAGCCTTGCATTCATTAAAATATATCGATAACATCAAACCTCTTTAGCCCCAACTATAAAACCCAATTAACTTCTATTTTAAAAACTTTACATAAAATAAAGTAAAATTCGTTGTTGATGAACTTCAACATGACAAAACACGTATAAAATTCTGAGTTGGTCCAAGAGATTCGTATTCCATACTTCCAATTATACTTATTAATTACTATATTATTTTTCAAAGAATTGTTCCCGGAACAAATATTGCATCGGTCGGTCGCTTTTTTTGGGTTCTTCTCAAAATGCGTTTTAATTAACATACTTTCTAAGTTTTTAAAACTATATACTTATCTAATGACGTAAACGAATATTAAGACTAATTAACCTACCAGAGATCTAATGTTTTTTTAAAAAAAATTGCAGTTATCAATTCGGAAGCTACCTTGCATAACTTTACATAAATTAAATTAGCAATAAGAACAACTGTCATTCCTTGGCTTAAAATTTTGTAAGGCTAAATAAACTATATAGTAGTGTACTTGACAGCGATTTAGTTTTACATCTTGATTTGCTAAATACACTTTTTTGACGTTTTATAACGCTACTTAATTACTTAAGCATATAGCCACTAGAGGAACTAGCTAAATATTTTATTGGGGTCAATTTCATGATAAACATATTTATAGTTTAGGTTAATAAACTAAATATAGGTCATATTTTCTCAAAAATACAAGTAAACTTTTTCTATAAAGAATCACATGGGTCAGATCGATGACCTCTTCAGAGTCGGAAGTGTAGAGATTGGCATGAAACATTTCAATGGAGTTTCTATTTTAAGGGATTTTCATTTCTAAAAATATATATATTTATATATAATTTATGAATTAGTAAATATATAAAAAGAGTTAAATAATTTTTCTAAAAGTAATCTAAAGTATTATACTAATTGCACATGTTATGATACAGATATAAATATATTGTATACTATAAAACTATAATTTTAAAATAAAGGCTTTTATTCATAAAATTTATGAAAAGTGCCTAGTAATTTTTTTTTTAAATAGAAACCCTAAAATCTCAGGTCTTGTTCTTGACACCGTCACAAAAACTAGCTCCGTCATGCTATAGAAAGATGTAATTTATCTATAACTCTACTAATAGTTAGAAAAAAATTCGGAATCGGCCATAAAAACCAATGTCATTGATACATAGCCGACAATAATAGAAAGGTACCGTTGACATACACATATACAATTAATTTTAAAAATCACTGTTTTATTGATTCACAAGCAATTTCCAAAAAAGGCACACAAAAAGAGTTACTGAATCCAGTTAATTATCAGATCAATTAGAAAAAGAAAAAGAAAACACATATCATCACAAACCAACACAGTTCCTAGCAGTGGTAACACCCCCGTCAACAACAAGGTTATGTCCATTAACATACTTTGACTCATCACTCGCCAAATATAACGCCGCTTCAGCTATATCCGTCGCTCTCAATGTCTCTCCTTTCAAATTAGCCAAACTCCTCACGAACTCCTCCATCTCCTCTACTTCATCTTCCATCTCACCACCACATCCACTCGTCTTCTTCCACGCGTTCACCAGCATGGACGTAGCAACTCCAAACGGTGATATACAGTTAACCCTTATCCCATACTTGCCGAGCTCACACGCTGCGTTCTTGGTCAGTCCAACGATCGCATGCTTCGACGCCGTGTAAGCATGTGGCCCCATTCCACCCATCACTCCAGCCACACTCGCCGTCGAGATTATGCAACCTTTAAACCCTCTTTTGATCATGGCACGTGCCGCGTGTTTCATGCCTAGCCCTGCGCCTCGCACGTTCACACGCATCACTTTGTCGAACTCTTCTGCGTTGAACTCTAATATGCTTTTGTGTTTCTTCTGGTCCCCAAGAACTCCTGCATTGTTGAATAGCACGTCGAGCCGGCCGTAACGTGCGATGGTCACGTTCACTAGGTTTTCCACGTCAGCTTCGACCGAGACATCGCAGCTTATGAAGGCGACTTGGGATGATGAGAACGATTTCGCCAGGGAAGAGCCGGTTGTGGCGTCCACGTCAGCGATCACCACAGTGGCACCGTGTCTCGCGAATAGCTTGACGGTTGCTTTGCCGATCCCATGTGCGCCTCCGGTTATGATGGCTACTTTTCCTTCCAACCTATATAATAAGTATATAAATTATCAGCAAATCTCATATAGGAAATGAGAGCATGTTCATCGGGGATTCTTAGAGAGGTATTCTTAACTTTAAAAAGAAAAAAAATTAAAAATCCGTTCTTAAATTTTGTTAAAGTTAAGAACCGGTTCTTAACTTCCACTAAAAACCCCTCCCTAAGAATCCACAACATATTATATGTAAGAAAACTAAAGTACTTCACTTATTTTGTTAATTTGTGTTTATAATTTATGATTTTTTTCATCAGCGGACAAACAATGTATATATGTGTATATAAAGATTTGTACCTTTTACGAAATAAAGTTGAATTTGTGTCCTCCATGATGGTGTCGTGGAGGGATTGAAAGGTCTGCTCAGGGATCACTTGGGCCGGCATGGCGAATTTTTAGTGAGAGAGAGAGTTAGAGAGGGAGATTTGTAGCTTTGTGTTGAAATGAATAGTGGTAGAAACATACATCTACACTTATTTATACAAATGTGTATGTGTACGAAGTATAAGTTTCGAACCAGTGTGAAACACCCAATCATGCTCAAGTTTTGGAATCATTCTAAACAATAATTTTTTTTTTGAAAAGAAAATGATGTTTTATATAGAAAATATGCAAAATTAAATGTTTTTTAATCCGTGTCCACAAATCTAAAATGACACTTATTATGAAACAGAGAGAGTAATATTTTATTGTGTTTTAAGGTAACAATAATTTAGTATACACAAAAGTTAACAAATAGGAAGGACAACAAATTATATTTATATGTTGGATGAATGTTTCTAAATTATGGAAACTAATTTGATTAAGACTTAAGAGAGAGTAATAAACTTATTTAGGTCAACTGAATCTACTTGTGATCTCTGTATAAAACAAAATTAAACGCAACCATCTAGAAACAAATAATTTTAGAGTGTATCATTGATGATTTGATATCAGATTTAATGTCAGAAAAATCTATAAGGTACTACTCCTAGTAAATAGATTCGAGATCTAGCTAGCCGGTAATATTTATTTGCTGGCAATGCAGAAGCTACAGTTATATACGAGCTGATTTATCTTGTATTAAATACCAGAGTCCACTCCTCATCAATCATATAGAAAGGGTCGAGGTAGATAATTAATGTTACCTTAAAACACAATAAAATACTCCTATTAGCATTTTCTCTGATACTCCCCATATTTTTATGTGCTTTTACGAAAGTTACTATTTTCAAAATAGGAGACTCATCAAAAGTACACGTTTTAAAACTTGCCGTGGTTGTTGTATGTTGGGAGATGGTGACATATAGAGCAAGTGACCCTAGAAAATGGACATCGTTTTCTTGGCGGATCAGAGTCATTAGACAACTAAATAATTAGGTAGACTGTATGAAACACAAGTTTGAATGTTCAAAGTTTTAACAACAATTCTATTGGTTCTCCAGATGTGAAGGTCTTTTGTGAGATTCGAGTGACTAATGGTGATAGTGTAATGTTATATGCTTCACAGTGAATATCAATAAGGCTTTCAATATTAAAACCAAATGTTATAAGCTCAATCTATATCCGAAAAAGGAAAAACAAAACATTTTCACCAAACTTGAGGTCCTTAACCATAATAGCCTAAATACTACTGTTATTGATGCTTTTAAATCGATGACCAATGGTATTATTGTCCGGTTGATTGATTCAAACTAAGTGAATATACTTACTACTTATTCATCTGATGTTATATGTATTTTTTCCAAAAAAAATTACTAACGCTAGTTCATTTTTTCTTTAATGAGTCATAATTCATTTTTACTCATTATATTTAATTATTTTTCATCATGTGTTAGTTATGTGTTTTCATCTCTAACAACAAATTTTACACTAAGTTTAGTTTGTTATTTAAACTACATTACTTATATCATGATTTATTTTACAAACTAGTTTTATTTTCATAAACATTTTAATCATTTTATATTATTTTAATATATTAATTAATGTGTATCAAACCTGCACGAACCTTAATTTAAAACAATTAAATCCATGAGAAAAAGGAATTATTATTAATAATCAAATTAAATGGATACAAATGAAATAAGATAACAGCTGATACCAAGGTAGACTAAGTAGTAACACAAAACTTTTCTCTAGCTATAACTCGTCAGAAAATTTACCATATATAACGCACATTCACATTTTTGGACATGGTCCTGGACTATGACACGATGGTGCACAAGCTACTAGGATACAAATCCGATCAACTACACCTAATTTTATAGCTAGCTGAATAAAATATTGTTTATTTTGTGTGCTTTGTAAACAATAGATTATCAATCATAGACCGTAAATCTTCTTTACTTTATTAGTCCCCACTTGTGTTAATTTACTTCATAGTTTTTGAATTTTGAGTATTCTGATCATATACCAGATTTCTTTTTGCGTGCATGCTGAGTTGTTTGCCTGCTTAGTTAATGTATATATATTTTGTTTGTGCAGTGTAGTTTGATGGAACCATTGCGACTAATGCAATTAATATATGAACCATTGGACCATTTAACTATATAATTGTTAAGTGAATGACTTCAATCATAAGGAAAAGCTTATCTTAATTTAAACATTAATTTGATCAAAAATAATAATTAAAACATTAATTAATATAAGTCTCGCTACGGAAAATCTTTTAAGATCGAATCATATATATAGCCTATCAATAATTCTGTTATAAATAAATAGTCTGAATAACATATTGTATATATATATCGCATAGAAAAGGTGAAAAACAACTCAACGAAATCTTTTTCCTTGTTGTCTAAAGCGATTCATACATTATAAAAAGTTCAGGCTAATGTTTACTTTTTACAATGGCCTCCAATTAATAATGCTTTACGCCTTGTATGTTGATTTGTGTTATTCGTAACTTTTGGACATATCTCAAATATTGAAGATGGCACATAAGTCATCATAGCTTGTCATAAATTGTGCTACGTTTTAGATATATTCGAAGACATTAGTATTTGGATGCATTGGATATATTTTGGTAATTTTACTAATGATTTAAACACTAAACAAAACTATAGAAATGTATAAGCCTAATATATACTTCTTCTGTTTTTAAATAAGTATCATTCTAACATTTTTCACACATATTTAAAAAATATTTAATTTTGCATATTTTCCATATAAAAATATCATTACCCATACACTTAACCATATTTTAACCAATAGAAAAATAAATTGGAGGATAAAATTAATAAATTTTGTATCGAAATCCTAAAACAACACTTATTTTGTAACAATTTTTTTTCTCTAGAACGACACTTAATATGAAACGGAGGGAGCAGTAACTAGTAAGTATAGAACATCTTTTAGATTGTCATTTAAGTAGTGAGATAGTAGAAGTTAATGAAACTCATAAAAATTGCGTTTATGGATAATGCGTGGGCCGAAATGTAGAAGAAGCCTATAAGCTTTGAGTATTTTTGGAAGCCAGGGTGTGTATACGCATTGCTGACATCATCACTTTGAACGTAACAACATAGAGACAGGGATTGCCACTGTTCGTGGTCCATGTTAAAGCCAATATCAAATAAACAAATATATTAACTAGTCCGACTAAATTATTACCACTAAACAAATCTCACCTAATTCCCAACTTATACCTGCTTTAACATTACATATATAAACATTGTCAAAACTATTACTGTTAGCAAGTAGCAACCCGATGTTCATAAGCCTTTTAACTTAAAATCAGTTGGCTCTAATTAGAGAAATTCATCTCTCTAAACATTATATAGTAATGTCAGATGTTACACTTTGTTACTCTACTTTTTACTCTTAAAGAGAAAATTAATTATTATTTATAACGCCTTGCAGTGAAAATAGAAAATGAACATAAATTCGTTTGCCTTATAATAAACGTACATATATCTTCTTACATTCAAAGATTAAATGACCGATTTTTAATTTTGTGTATGCAATAAGAAAAAAGTAAATATTAATATTGTCATAAAAATGTGGAATGCAGAAGCAGAACCCTACATAGACAAGACAGCCTGTGGAACACCAAATCATGCATCATATCCTGCTCGCATGCTTTATTAAACTTTTGTTATGGAACTATACAAATAAGTGGAAAAACTGAGAAATACTAATCTGTAAACATTTTTAAGTAAAACAAAAATTAATACCAATTATAGGAGAAAGAGTTAAGGATAACAAGAAGGCTCCACAAGTAACAAAACCATGGCAACATGAAAGCAAAAAGCCTTTTTCCCAGCAAAAGTGTAGAGAAAAACACACACATACCAAACCTTCTCATCTTTTCTTTTTCTTATCAACTTTCCTTTTTATTCCAAAATTTCCAAATATCAACAAAAGAAGAAACTTCTCATGATATATATGGTGATGAAGATCATTACATTAAGTTTCTTAATCTGCTTGTTCTCTAAACTCCAAGGTCACTGCAAATCAGATATCAACCTTGGTTTTACTCTGCCACTCTCTTCTCCTATAGAATACACTCCCGGATTTATTGGCAAAGCTTATATAATGGAGACAGAAACATCATCAAGAAGAGAACCAAGTTTCAAAGCCGCATTAACGATGGAGTCAAGCGATTATAAGGGACGATATTTGTGTTCTATCCAAGTTTTCCTTGGAGATGTAAGAGTTTGGAGTTCAGGGCATTACACAAAGATGTATGTTTCTAACAAATGCATCTTCGAGCTCACAGAAGATGGAGACATGAGGTTAAAGAGTAACAATAAGCACGTTGGATGGCGAAGTGGAACCTCAGGACAAGGCATTGAGGTATACAAAACATTACAACATTAGATTGGTTTGAAGAAAGTCATTTTTTAAGAGACAGAACATGTAAACTTAGAGTAAACTAATTACTTTTTGTTTATTACTGTTTTTTATTTTAAAATGGAAAAAGTGATGGTAAAACTTAACTCTATTTTGAAGTAAAAAATGGAATAAATATTTGTGTGGTTGGAAACAAAATATTGCAGAGGCTGGAGATACAAAGCACAGGGAATCTAGTGTTGCTTGATGCTATGAATATGATCAAATGGCAAAGTTTCAACTTCCCTACAGATGTGATGTTGAGTGGTCAGAGACTTGACGTGGCTACACAACTAACTTCATTCCCAAAAGACTCGACTATGTTCTACTCTTTTGAAGTTCTACGTGACAAGATTGCCCTGTTCCTCAACTTGGACAGGCTCAAGTACTCTTACTGGGAGTACAAACCTATAGAGAACAAAACGGTCAACTTCATAAGGTTAGGGCCAAATGGTCTTGACATGTTTGATGATAACAGCCATAGAATAGGGAGAATAGAGCAGCCCTTAACCAGATTCTTGGCTGTTGGGAATATAACCGGTAATCTAGGTCTTTACTCGTATAAACCGGAAAAGGGAAAGTTCGAGGCAACGTTTCAAGCTGTGAGCAACACTTGTGATCTTCCTGTAGCGTGTAAACCATATGGAATCTGCACATCTTCCAAATCTTGTTCTTGCATCAAAGTTATGAGCAACGGAGACTGCAACAGCAACGAGGAAGAATGGCTTTCGATGAAGAGGCTATGCGATCACGAGATGGTTGAGCTAGAAGGAGTCACAACAGTGCTGAGAAACGGTACAGAAGCGAGAAACGTTAGCAAAGAAAGATGTAAGGAGTTGTGTAAGAAAGACTGTGAGTGTAGAGGGGCGAGTTACTCTGTTTCTGATGAGAGTTGTGTGATGTATGGGGTTGTGATGGGTGTTAAGGAGATTGAGAGAGTGAGTGGGTTGAGTTATATGGTGAAGATACCTAAAGGAGTGAGGTTGAGTGATGAGAAGTCTAATGTAAGAAAATGGGTTGTGGGATTAGTTGGAGGGATTGATGCTCTTGTAATATTGCTGCTTCTGTCTGGTTTTGGTTTTTATTACATTAGGAAGAGACGGAAGAGATCTTCACAGCCACAGCCACAGCAAGAGCCCAATACAGAATAGATGTCACCATGCAGACTTTGATACCATTTTTATAGTTGCCATATCAAAAAGTTGTAATCATGTATTGAGATGGAATTGTAGAAAATCTTATTTTTTTGAAGTTTATATTCCACAAAAAAAAAGTTATATGGTGGAGAAAGTGAAAATGGAAGCAGAGGAGAATCACTGCAGGGGGAAATGGTAATGGTCATAAGATCATGGTCGGCCTTGGCAGCTTAATGAAACTTTGGCCTTAGATCCTCCAAATTTTTTGAACAAAATTACATTGAAAAAGGTCCCCAAAAAAACAAAATAAAATTTAGCTGAAATTTTCAAAATATGTCATATGACCCCTTAAATCTTAGGGCCGGCCCTGCATAAGATTGGAGGAGATTCATCATTTATACACTTCAAGTACAAGAACAGGAGAGAGATGCTTCTTATTAGCTGTGATGTTGAACAAATAGAGAAAGAACAATAAGAAAGAAGATAGGTTTGAATTTCAAGATAGAACAGATAACAGTTATAACAGAAAATTCAGTCTTGATCACAACAAATCCAGCTCCTAGTTGATAAAACGTAAAGGAACCAAAAAAAACAAATAGTTTTGTGAGAATATTCGAATATAAATATAGCCACAAGGGTGTTGCTGACGTGGACAGATAATTGCTTGTCGTTTGAGATAACTTCTCTTCGTTATTATTATTTGACCTTCGCCTCTCTTATCATAACGCCATCGACCAACTCTCGACGGATCTGCAAACTCTTTTCATTCCTTCTCCTTCCTCTCCTTAGTACGACAAAAGGTAAAAGCTTTCCCCTTTACCTTCATGAATCTCAGGTAAAGAGTCTTACTTTCTGAATCTTCTAACCTTCCCCAGGAATATGATATCTATGGGAGCTAAAGCTGGAACCTTTGTTCTTTTCTTGCTGGGTTTGACCTTGCTTTCTGACGCTAGATCCTTCCTTCACCCAGGTAACGAATATTCGAGTAAAACACCTTAGCTTGATTGATTCTAATACAAGATTTTACCTTAAAGTTCAGCTTTTTATTAGACTAGACATAATTTGAATATTTCAATCTCATCACCCCCTGTAACTGTAAGAATGGGTCAGACAGATAAGTGTAATAAAAAAGCTCTTTATGGTTTAAAAATCTCTTCTTTCTATTGTGCAGAGGAAGTTTCAAAGAATGAAAACGTTTGCACTCTGTGTGAGGAGTATGTTAACTCAGCTCTCAGCTACCTTGAGAAAAACGAAACACAGTCTCAGATATTAGAGGACCTTCATGATCGTTGTTCCCATATCCGCGGATTTGAGCAGCAGGTTCTCTATATTTTTCTGTTTCCTTTACTCAGCATGTCTCTGTTTTTTTCTTCTTCTATATAATATAACAAAAGTGAGTTGAATTGATGCAGTGCATAACTTTGGTTGACTACTATCTCCCTCTCTTCTTCTTGCATCTTGAGTCCTTTCAACCTCATTATTTCTGCAAGACGATGAATCTTTGTGGTCACGTCGTAGCTCTTGTGGAAGAATCCCGTCAGGATACTTGCGCTGTTTGCCACAGGACTGTTTCTGAGATTCTCATCAAACTACAAGATCCCGACACGCAGGTTAGCAGTAGTAATAACTAGAAGATGATGAAACATTATTTATGCTTTATGTGTCATCTTACACTCATATCACTCTGATTAACCAGCTGGATATAGTTGCGCTGCTTCTTAAGGGATGCAAATCGTTCAAAAACTACGAGAAGCAGGTTAGAATCCAATATTTCAAGAACACAACCCTGCATTAACATGTTTCTTTCTGTTTCTGCTGTTGGTGTTCTTCACAAACTTGACTGCGTGATCGTAGTAGTTAGCATATGCTTTTCTCGTTTTTTACAGTGTTGTGTCTAATGTTGTGACAGTGCAAGAAGTTGGTGTTCGAGTATGGACCTTTGATCCTCGTAAATGCAGAGGAGTTCCTAGTGAAAAACGACATCTGCACACTCTTACGCGCATGTCCGAACGAGCAAACGGTTCTAAGGCTGCCAAGGTTGGCGGATTCGTGAATGTTTAAAGCAAAGGAGGTGGATAGGAACACAAGTTGATTGTGCATAAGAATTGTCGCAAAGGCTTTGTGAACTTTGGATTTTAGACACAAGACTCTCCTTAATATTGTTTATTTTGCGTTTGTGTAAATAATGATCGCTACAAATTGTATCTCCATCACCAAGTGCTTGTATTGTACACAATATACTCTTTATTCTTCTCTTCACTCTCATGTTTTGCTTGATCTTTTTTTATGCCTTCACAACTTGGAAATATTGAACACATATAAACAGATGTAACTACATAATTATTTATTTTGTTTTTGAATAAATAGCCGAGGAAATAGACAAGAAAAGTTCATGATGGCTTCAACGTTGGGCTGGAGAATATTCTTCAAGAGAGATGCAAAAACTACAAGTCTCAACAACAGAAACGATGGAATGACTTGTGGTTAAAGTCTTCTTCAGTCAATCACAGAGTGGATAAGCATGGATGCTTCCTCTGTCGTTGGAACTTCAATATCGTCTGATTTTTACAACAAAAGGGGTTCTTGTTAGTTGTTATAACTAAAACCAAGTTAATTAACGACTTAATAACAGATTAAAAAAGGATTTAAGTAGTTAATTAACTAAGATTTACGTTAGACATCTAGATTTGACAGAAGCACCCAACTAATAACGGAACCTAGCTAAATGAGCAAGAGGTATACGCCTAGTGTTTGATTCGAATATGGATTTATAGCGTAAACTGTGTAAGCCCCTGTTTATGAACAAAAAGAGTACCTGGCAGATGAGATATAATATTTTCTAAGATTCCAGCACCTGAACTCTCTTTCTTCTTCTCATCTTCATCTTCAACTTCAGATTTCTGGATGTTTTCACCAGATTTGTTGTCTACTGTTGTTGTTGTAGTACCAATCAAGTTGGATATGAGATTGTTCAAAACCCCACCATTAGCTCCCTTCTCTTTATCTTCTTCTGTTTTATCTTTGTTACGTAAGAGGTTGTCTGCTTCTGGTAATCCCTCTTCCATATTTTCTTTTGTTTCTTTTCGTTACCCTTGGTTCAGTCTTTTCCTTATGGCGGTGCCATTCTACACCTGGTTAAAGTAACCTCTTTATACAGACAAAGCAATGATAAATAAAGGGACTACGTTGTTTTGAATCGATGAAAATACAGTGTTAACAAACAGTAAGAGATATTGTTTATATCCAAAAGAAAGACAATATGGTTATCCAAAAAGGGTGTGAGATAATCCTGAAAGACATGACACGTCTACTATTCGAGACAAGCAGCCATGTAGTTCTTACACGTACCTCGTAACTTGTTGTGAACGGGTTTACCCATATACTTGCATTACACGTGTTCACTAAAGAATATTTGGTATTTTATCTCATTACACACATCCCCTGTGCCGTTCTAACATTTTGCAGGATTAATTCTAATTCTTAAGACATTAGACTAGTACACAAGATTGCCTCACCGTTGCAGACAAGTAAGAGAGCTTCTTCTTTCTTTGGCTAGCCGCTGATGTCATGGCTGCTAGAGCCGCTGCATCCGGCAGAAACCGCTCTATTATGGCGCATTGAAGTTTAGCCTCCGTGATCGGCTCATGTCCATCATTCAAGAAAGCAATTTTGTGAGAGTGAGGAAGAGAGTTAGTTGTATTGACACTTCTTGCAAAAAAAAATATCTTGTTAGCTGAAAGATGAAATTTTAATAAGAAGTTGTTAAAGACTTTGAAGCTTTCTCGTGTGTATAAAACCGATATTCGTGGCCTCTTATTATGTTCATAGGAGCTTAAACCAAGCAGAAAAAAGTTAACTCTCAAACCATGTTGTAAAATCTACAATAAAACCAAAACAATAGAGCTTATTAAACCAAGATGTTGAAAATGTATAGTGAATGAATAGTCTCTTTGTTTTCTTGTTTCAAGAGGATAAAAAAACACATCCCCGGATGTTTTGATAATCAATACAAGAAGCATGTAAAAGAAAAAGTGGAGAAAGTTACAGATACAATTACATAATTCCAGTAAAGAAAAAAAGAAAGAAACAATAATACATGTAGAAAGAAATAGGACAGTAGAAGAAGTCCTGTTTCACCAGAGGTAAGTTCTTCTTTCTGGTTTCCCCTTTTAGGTCAGAAAACATATTACCTTTAGCAGCAAGAAACACTCTCTGCACTGCTATTGTATCCTCACCCCCCAATAACCAAAACTAAAGGAAAATAAATATTATAAGAGTTTCTATTTACACGGCTATGCTTCTTCTTCTTCTTCTTCTTCCTCTCTGTTCACTGTCAAGGATATGAAACAGTGTAGAAGCATACCAGGAGGGGAAGAAGACAAGAGACTTTTGTTTTGTTCTACTTTTGATCGGTAGCATTTGTTTCACGTGCTTTGTGGTAGAGGTCGAGTGTATCTGCATGACCTGGATCAATACACAATGCTGCTTCACAATCTTTGATAGCAGATGCTCCTTCTCCCATGGAATCATAAAACGCTGCTCGTAGATGCAACAGCTGCAGATCTGGTTTAAAGGTTATCGCCCTAGAAAGCTCGTCTATGGCTTCATTTTCTTTGTGGTCGTCCATAAGAACTGCAACCAAGAGTTCAAGTTAAACAAAACTGCATATCATTCTAGTTAATCACTCACAAAGGATCAGCCTTTGGTGTCCTGTTTCTAGCATTCACTTCTAAACAACTAAACTAAACAAGAAAAGAAAAGAAAATCAGAAGAAACTAGATATAGCTTTGTAATTAGCGTGTACCTGCGGCTCTGTATCTGTAAGGATAGGTACGGAGAGGGTCTAGTTGTGTAGCCAGGCTAAGGTCGCTTTGTGCCATTTCGCGGTCACAATATTCAGAACGCTTCTCATATGCCGATGCATTGTTCTGAGCCTTCTCTATTAGCTTTGTCATCTCATCATAAGCAGCTTTACGTTGATTTTTCAGATGATAAACACGAGCAAGACCTTGGTGTGCTCGTGTGTGCTTGATGTTGAGCGCGTTTGTATAGCAATCAGCTGCAAGATCCAGCTTATCACAATCCACATATACGCTCCCCAGATTGTTCAAAGCCTGCCAAATAAAAGGTTCGTAATACTGAATCATTTAGGAAAGTTGGTTGTTCCAAAGATGCTTACTTACTTGTCCCTTACGGAGAGCATCAGAGGGGCAACGAAGTGCTTCTTCAAGGAGCTGGATAACGTACTCTGAGGACTTTGGGTCGAGCGTAGAGTCTGCAAGAGCATAAGCTTTGAGGAAAAACACTTCGAAAGATCTTTGAATGGAAATGGACTCCTCAGCCTTGGCCAGGGCTTCCTCACGGTGGCCAGTATCATACAATATCCATCCTTCATACACAAGCCTCTCATGCTTCAACTTTGAATGGTTTCGAGCCAGCCTTAGACAACGCATTGCTGCCTTTTGACAATTTAGCCTGTCAGTATAAAACCATCACCTTGTTAAAGACTGACAAATAAAATAAAATTGCAGCATTGATGAGAGAGGTTCTACCGTAGCAGAAGAAGAGACTGTCTGAACCGTAAAAGACTATTCCCAGGATCATGTGCAAGCATATCATGAACAACTGCTAGAGATCCAATATCATCCACAGAAGACCAATGATCAAACAGCTGCATCCAGCAATCAGCTTGGCTCCGCTGATGAGCCAGTGGACGGAGCAGCTCCACCATATGATCAGCATGGATCTTACCGTTAAACATCATAAAGTTCGGCTCCAATGTCAAAAGCGCTCGGATATCTTTCAAAGCACCCTCATAATCCTCCTTACCTATAGAAATCCATGCCCTCATCTCCAGACAGTCAGGAGAGGCCTTGAATCCAAGAATCTTGTTCAGCTCCGAGATGGCAGCACCAAACTGATTCTCCTCCACCAACGCCACCGCTCTGAACTTGTAGGGGAATGTCAAAGTTGGGTCTAACTCGGTAGCTGTATCCAAATCAAGCAGCTTCTCTTTACCACTGCAGTACAAGGACCTCTCCTGGTGCATCCACCCAGTAGCCTTGTGATCCGAGATCAGCGAGTTGATGATCTTATAAGCCGAGTATCTATGGTCACGCTTGAACTTAGACCTAGCAACGCCCACGAGAGAGTAAAGATGACCTGCCTCAACCGCTGTGTTGAACGCTCTCTGAGCATCTTTATACTCTTTCCTCTCCAGCATCACCACCCCTAATTGGTGGTACGCAAGCTGTTTCTCCCAACTCTCCACCGCGCATTCAACCAAACGTTCCAAAATCATCACAGTTGCGTTAGATTTCATGTCGTCTTCCATAGCAATCTGGCTTAAGAAGAAGTACAACGCAAAAGAAGCGTGGCCAAGAGACGCCAACCTCTCACGTCCCTCGGCGCTGCAGAAGATCTTTATAACGTTCGGATTATGCATAGAGCTCGGCAGCTCCCTGAGAAAAACCTGGAGACAAGCTGCCACAAGAAGGTACGCAGCCTCTTCTAATCCATACTCAATCAACAACATGGCCTCGTCCAAAGTATTAACAAGATGCGCCAAATGCGTATCGCAAGCGGACTTCAACTCATCGCAGCAGAACCTATTCGCTAGCTTGAGTAGCTCCAAGACAACGTTAGGAGGGAAGTCATCATCTAACCTCTTTGTCCTGCTGAATATCTCTGCAGCTCTCATCCCTTCAACAGAGATTCCATTCTGCGTGAAACTGATCGTCCCTTGTTTCATTTCTCTAAACCCTCCGTACAACATCGCCTTGAAAGGTCTAGACAAGGAAGCTATCTTGTACCTCACGCAACGAACCTCCTCGTCGCCTATGCAAAAGGACATGTCGTAGTCCAACGCTTCCTCAGAGGTCGAACATTCAGGAACAACAACATCAGCAACGCTTGCTCTGGAGCAGAGACATGGATCGTAAACGGTTTCCGGGTCATACCCGGGAACAAGAGTAGCCTTCGGACATTCCAAGTTTCTCCCACAGCAATCCATAGAACTCGTCCCGATCAACTCGTCCTCCCTCCTCTCGAATCTGAGCCACGACGATAACACGACTTTCGCGTGGACGTCGACGGCGTGTTGTCTAGAACATCGGAGACTCCGCCGGAAAAGCTTCGGATCAGATAAGCCCCGGAAGACGGCGCATTGTTCTAAAAAGGCTCCGGATTTCTCGAGCTGCGGGGAAGCGTCGATCCGACGGTAGACCTCCGCCATCTTCTCAACCAAGTCGACGAATCTCAACGAAGGATCGATCTGAGGCTCGAGGAGATCGGTGACGGGGAGGCCGTAAGGGAGGAGGGAGTCAGGGGAGACGACGGAGGTGGTTCCTTGATATGTACGGCTTGATTTGGATCGGATTGAGTTTACACGGAGGTGATCTTGAAGATGTTGAAGGAGCTTGTCACCTACTCCTCCTCCTCCTCCTCCTCCGGGTGCGCCAGGAGGAGGAGGGTTGAGAGCGTAGACTTGCGTACCTTTGCAACCTTCAGCAAGTTTTAAACTTCGCATTGTGGTGAATGGATTGTGATGCATCTTCAATTAAGCGAGAACCCAGATCGAAATGAGCTGACTTTCGGATTCATATCAACGGATTACGAAGATCTGAGATATGGGTTTCGGTCAAAACAACGAAATTTAAAATTAAAAAGAAAAAAAAGAAAGATCTTTCTTCACGAAATTTTTGAAAAAAGTTTAACGAAGCTCGCTTGCCTCTCCTTCTTCGTCGTCTTCTTCTCCGATGATTGTTTTTGCAGTGTCTTCTCAGGTTCGTTTATTCTTTGTTGCCACTAATTTACGAATCTTTCCGTAAAAATAGAGAGAGGAAGATTCTTCCTCCGTTCGATCCCTCTCTTCTCTCTCTCTCTTTTCGTTTATTGTTTTTTTTTTTTGGTTTTTCTTACCCTTTAATGCGTTTCTAATAATGTAAAAATTAATTAGATTTAATTGATGTGTATTTGTGGCATCTTTTCTTTTATTCGAGTGTTTTTTTCGCTTTTTTGCCTTTTTAGTTTTTTGTCCTCTTGTTAGCTTTATGAAAGAAATTGATTAGTTTATTTCCATTATTAGTTTAAACTCAAATTATCCTCTTCATCTATAAAATTATCAAACTGCATTTTGCTTTATTTCTTTGATTTCGCCGTATTTTATACACATCCAAAAAGTTGAAAATGAATATTAAATTATTTACTTTTGAGTTTTAACAGTTTATCCTATCTTTTCTAGCTTACTTGTTCCTTACAAATTATATGACGAATGAACATTGGACTCGCAATATTTTAACTTTAGTTGAATAGACCACAACACGAATGATCTTGTAGCAACACATTTATTTTTAAATCAATATTTATTTGGCATAATATTTAGGGCAATTCTCTTAAATAGTCTTTTTTAGTTTTTGTCACAAAAATAACCCTCAAAAAATAAAATGACCAAAATAGACTTTTTTTTTTTGAAATTTTGATTTTTTTGATTTTTTTTTTGAAATTTGAAACCCTAACCCCAAATCCACCCCTTAACTCTAAACCCTAAAGTCCAAATTAGTTAACCCTAGGGGTATAAATGCATATAAATAATTTTTTTAGCTTCTAAAATAAACATTTTGGTCATTTTCTTCCTTAAAAACTATTTTTGTGACAAACAAATAAAAGGGACTATCTAAGGGAATTTCTCTAATATTTAGGGCAATTCTCTTAAATAACATTTTTTAAGTTTTTGTCACAAAAATAGCCTTCAAAAAATAAAATGACCAAAATAGACTTTTTTTTTTTTTGAAATTTTGATTTTTTTTTTTTTTTGAAATTTGAAACCCTAACCCTAACCCCAAACCCACCCCTTAACTCTAAAACCTAAAGTCTAAATTAGTTAACCCTAAAGGTATAAATGCATATAAATGAATTTTTTAGCTTCTAAAAAAAACATTTTGGTCACTTTCTTCCTTAAAAACTATTTTTGTGACAAACAAACTAAAAAAGACTATCTAAAGGAATTTCTTTAATATTTATCTAATTTTCTATTTAGTTGCCTAATATTTAACATGATCGTAATTAATAACACCTGGCAATGTCTTTTCTTTGTCATAAAAATATATTTTTTAAAAAATTAAAAAATCCCTAATCAGTTATCTGTTAAAACTATAATCCCTTGTATAAGTTTTTCATTCGTCGACCATTATAATTCTTGTTTGTTAGTTGGCCAGACCAGTATTAAATTCCGAAAAGGAGCCACTATAAATCTGTCAGAATCTTCCACAAATTTTCTGCAGAGATTCGTCGTTATCATCTATATTCAGCATATAAATTATATTCTGAGGTGGAGGTATCAATAAAACAAAACTATAGTATTTGCTGTATATTTATTTTCTCGTAACTGATACAAAAATACAGTAAATAGCATGGAGTATATATTTAATTAAAATATATTCTGACAGAAAATAACAAATGGCGAGAACGAAAGAATGATTAAATGTGCTGTAAGATAGCCGGCAAATAGCTGATGGCACCCACATTGAGCGGAGAAGTCATGTCAACACGTTTTACTGTTAATTGCTATATACTTAAGGAAGTAAATTGTAATTAAATCCTGGACTAATAAGAAAGCTATGATTAAGTATGATATTGCTGGTGATTCGTTTGTGTGATGGCATAAGAATATTATAAATATATATAAATAGTTGGAACATAATTGAGATGAGAAAGAAACAACAATCAGGTCATGTGGGTGAGACAGCTAAGAATGTCGTTTGGGTAAAGAATGGAATTGTTATCCAAAAAGCACGGATCGTACTACATTACCCACCAAATTTTCACTTGTCTATTTCTCTATGTCCCACCTTCTATTTCACACTTACTCTTCAAAATAGTATATATCAAACTTAGGTGTTGTTTGATTCTCTGTTTGGATGCTCAACATCCACAAGCCCATTCGTTTGATCAAAGAACCAGTTAGCAATTTGGTCCATCATATTCAAAATGGGCTAACCCAATATTTGTTTAAACCCCCAATTCATTTGGGCAAAGATAGGACCGTACCGGATCATCGATGCTTGAGACCCTTACACAAAAAATGTATCACTATTCAGATTGAGATACAAAAAAGTTCATAGAGACATTCCAGGATACAACCCATATTTTTCTGGCCATTTCCTCATTTAACAATAACAATAGAAAGAAGAAGCAATATATTTTTTTAAAACGTAACAGAATAATAAAATGTCAGTCAAATATCTCCCAATCTTGGGTTTACATTGGCACAACAAGGCGAAGCTGGCGGAGGAGGGTTCAAGCTTTCCAACACCGTTTTCAAAAGGATTCCCACTCAGTGCTTACAGCTGCGGCTTTGCTCTGTAACATCTTGCCTTCAACGTATCCACATCCTCCTGCAACTTCTGGACCCTACGTACCTGCACAACACAAACCCCCCAATCAATCTATATAGATGCTCAATTTACACTGAAAAAATATAGAAAAAAGTAACATCTCAAGTGATTCAGTGTAGCACAGCATGAACTTCTTAAATCTCAAGGAATCCGAAATGTATAAATCCAAGTGTATATCTAACCAAGTTGGAATTAAGATTGTTGCAAACTCACCTCATAAGTACCAGATGCATATCTTTCACCGCTGATTCATGATGACACTCTATCGTGCCAACATAGTTTTATGATGCAGACAAATTAAAGAATGTAAAAGATGAAAAACCAACCTCTGCCTTTCGCAGTAATCTAGCTTCCCCATCTGCCTTGATGCCATCCAATTTGAGTAACTGCCTCATGAGCAGCTCAGCAGTCATGTCAAACTCCTTTACCGCAACTATCGTCCCTCCATCGACAGCAGCCTCTAAAGCAACAACCTATTTCAAAACAAACCAGCTTAAGCCTTAAGGACGATAGAACAACCAAAAAGATGCAGCTCTCGAAAACTCACCCTATCCGAGAGCTCATCGACCTCTCCACTGACTGCTTGAACAGCAGCAATAGCCTTGGCAATCTCTTCGGTCATCACAGGAGGCGGTTCAACTTGTTCCACTCTCTCATTAGGTTCCTCCACAAGGACAACATTAGACCCGTCATTAACACCAGCATCTAGCAATTGCTCAGCGTCATCTTTCTCGTCTCCACTGAACAAGATCTTCATATCACTAGCCTCCAACTCAGTTTTCTGGACAAGGGCTTTCTTCACATCCCCTGTTGGACACATTTGAGCCTAATGATATATCAATCTTTAACAACATTCATTAACACAGCTGAAAAAATAGGAGTTCCTCTATAATGAATCTAAGAAGAAGTCTACTTTTGAGTTATGCCATTTTGCTCTAAAACTAAGTAAAGAAACTCTAACTAAGGTAAATCTTGTTTCGTAAGTAAAAGAGGTTGTTGAAACAGTGAAGTTGTTGTCGTAAAATTAATTGTAAAGTTAAGCAATAATCTAGTAATTAAGCAAGTTTGATGGGAATGGTTAGTAGTTAGTAAAAAAAGTAGACAGTAGTTGTTCTACTTCACTATAAGTTAGTTGTGTAATCAATCAGCTTCGTGTCTTAATATATTCCGAGTACTAAAATGCTGTTTTGAAACACAGAGAAAAACAGAACAATGGAGAAACTGAATGTTCCGACAAGTGAATTATTAAACACAAATGATGAATCCTCAGCCTTGGGTTTATTCCAAGTTTGAAGGTAATCGATCAGACCTAGACAATAAGTAAAAAAAAAAAAAACAGAGAAAGGCAAAACAAGAGCGTTTTTTTAATACCGAAAGTAGCGTGGTCAGGAACATGAAGAAGGTGCTCGGAGGAATCATGGGAAACGGTGATTCTGATGGTCTGACCAGGAACAGGGGAAGTAGAGTCAGGATTCTGGAGACGTCGTGAGTCAGGGGAGGAGGCAGCGTCGTCTCTTTGTTGGACGAGTATAGCACCATCAGGTCTTACTTCCATCTCCGAATCATCATCGGTTGAGTGGTGCATCATCGTTCGCGAAAACGAAGATAGAACCCTTTTCGCGAACGAATTTTAGGGTTTTCGCAGTCTCCGGAAGACTCACCTCCTCATGTCTATACAAATTCTCCAGAATAGACGGCGCTTTTCAACCTTTTTCTTTTATTTTTTTTATTTTTTTCCGTAATTAGAATTTTTAAGGACCTTGGAACCTGAAAGCAAACTGTTGGGGTCAAAAATGAGTGAACAAGATATCTTTGAGATTGAAAAGTAGTTTCCACTTTTACTGTTTTACACAATTTATGTATGCACCTGTGAATATGTGTTAAGAGGACTTGATCGCAAAACACCGTAGCAGTTAATTACTTGTCAATTTTGGCTTCATTTTGTTATTTATACGTATCTTATAATTCCATAGTACTTCTTCACCATAAACTGAAGAAAGTGGAAGTTGTTTTATCGCTATTTGATTGTAGGTTGCAGAGATATGCAAATGAACATGACCATATATGATGAAAGATTCAAATATGGGAGTACTGAGCTACTACTTACTCGTGTTTCTTATGCTTCATCCAGACAAAGTATACCTCAAATGAACATGTGTTGTGGTGGTCGAGCTACTCACTCCTCTACAATACAGGTTTTTCGCTTGCAACTTGTAAATAAGGAGGCGTCAGGTGCAACCAAATCTTAATAATGTAATTAGGTTGATAAGGTTTACAAACTTGTTGGCTACCAAAACCTATATTTGAAGCCATAGATATCGTTCATGACCCAAGTCAAATCAGAACAATGATGATGAACATTCAGTAGGACTTGTGCAAAAAGACATATTGATTTGTTTTTTTTTTTTGTTCTTTTTATCTAAGAGACTCTCTGAAACTCAAACATACAAAGACCTGAAGTTCCCAAAAATTCTTTAAAAGAAAACAAGAGAAAGATCTCATGCTTCAGCATTGCTACTTGCTTCCATTGGCTCAGCCTCGGTTGAGGCCTCTCCTGCCTTCTTGGCTGCAAAAACATTCATAAGGAATTATGTGTTTTTTTTCTAAACACTCAAAATGTAGATTGCATTTTTGTTAAAAAGTCTAAGTTCATACCTTTCTTCTTCTTTCCACCACCCTTCTTCTTTTTGATACCCAAGGCTAACCATCCTTTGATCTCAGGGTCATCGATGGTCTTCGTAGGTTGAAGCTCCTGAAGTGTGTGTGAAGTGATCCTATCCGATCCATTTGGCATCAGCAAAACTGTGAATTTTATCTGGGCAACAAAATCCCCTGTTGAAAAAAACAAAGAAAAATATAAACATGAGAGTCCCATATTGTCATGAATGATTCATCTAAACGTGGTTAATGGATCAATCCTTACCAGGCTTCTCGTAAAGAACGGGATATGGTTGCAAATGACCATGGTTCACACACTCCACAAGTCCAAGCCGTGCCCTTTTCTCCTCCAGTGACCTGTACTCTCAGGCAACGTTAGTAGTTGATATAATATTTAAAAATATATATTGAGTAAGCATGTACAAATGCCACCTTGAAGTGAATGGCATGTGCGGGAAGTTCTCTTTAATCTCGCTTATTAAGGATCTGGAGGCCTTCATCTTCAACTGATAGTGAATATTCTCATCTTTCCGGTAAATAGTTGTTTGCTTCTCGTCTAATAGCTTAGGCTGCAAATTCCAAAAACTCATTAGAACAATAGCAATTAAAGAAGTAACGCAAATGGTCATCAAGATGAGATCAACACGAAGTAAAATAGAAATTACCTTGCCATCACCAGTGCTTGCCACAATATCTATTGCATACACTTCATTCTCTTCAAATTCAACATCATCAACCCTTGTTTCGGGACTGGTTACACTTAAGACAACCTTGCTTCCATCAATCACTTTCTGTTTCATCTGGTGGGAAAGAACCCCTTCCACAATTTTGCAGTCGTACGCTTCAGACACCTTCTGAATAGCTTCAGTGACAGCATGGTTCTGCCACGAGAAACGGAAAAAAAAAAGCATACTATTAATTATCTTGATTGTACTACATTGTCTGGTTAAACAGGGAACTACAAACTTAATAGCAATAAACTATATTCTCTTAATCTATTATCCCCATATCAGAGTAACTATGACGTAAAAGCCTCATTTGGATGTGAATCCATAGCATTTTTAGTGAATATTCATCCTTGGGGATATACAAATGAGAAAGTTTTCCAGAATCAGCAAAACCAATATCTTATTCCAGAGAGATAAAAGGGGGAAAAAAAGCAAACGAAAACAGTAAGATCTGTTCAGCAAAGTTGCTATCACTAACAACAAGTCTACAATGGACGGTACTAAAAATAAGAATTTAAAAGTTCCCATCAGAGTAACTATGACAAAAAAGCATCATGTGGATAAAAATCCATAGCCAACAGTTAATATTCATCATCTGGGGTTTGCCAAAACCTAGTCAATCATTCAAGAACAAAATACAATCATGTAAGAACACCACCATAAAAAACAACAGGTTACCTTCTTTCCAGGACGTACGAGCCTCAAAGCAACTTCGGCAGCAGTATTCGCAGCAGCAATAACATCAGCTTTGCGTCCAGTAACGGGTCCTTCTTGAAGAACATGTGTGTGGCCAACAAGGGCAATGAACCCATCAATATGACATCCCATATCACTGCAACAGAAAAAAGGCAAAACATCATCATATTACTACTAGTCATGCAGACAAAAAAAACAATTTCTTAAAAAAAGTCTTACATTTTGACCATATCACCCTCTTCCAACACTGACTCATCACTAGCAAGCGGTGAGAAATGACCCACAACGTTGTTCACAGAAACGCACGTTGGAAAAGCAACGCCTCGGTCAATCTTCTTCTTGACATTCTTGTACATTTTCCCTGTTTGCCTATTAAACAAACAATACAAATGAGCAATGAGAGCTTTAATCAAACAACACATGACGATTTTTAATTAATAACACTAACTCTTTTATAAAGGCGTCTCCTTTCTCGCAGATATCAACAATCTTAGCTTGTGGCTTGCATTCAGCTAAAACAACCTGCAACGCCTCTGCAATTCCAACACCAAAAATCAATAAATACACAGACCCAATAAAGAGAAATCGGATAGAGCTACAAACATGAATGAGGGAAAGAGAGCGTTACTGTTGACGATCTCAGCGGCGCTTTTGTACTTTGTGACGACTTCAGGAGAGGTAAGATCCAGCTCCTTCTCGTCTCTCTCATCGTCGGAACTCATCTCTTACTACCCTCGAAGATTCGCGGAAAATGTTTAGGGTTTAAGAAAAATGTAAAAGGAGGAATGATTTGGGGGGTGAAATGGTGAGAAGCGAGAGACGGAGTTTAGCTCAAATAAAGGTCACTAGGGTTTTCCCACTCTGTTAAACGGCACCGTTTAGGATTGATTCGTCTGTTTTGTTTCTACGTTTCAAATAGTGGCCACGTGTTGTTCTTTTTGCTCCTTAATAGGCCGCCGGACGATGCCTGTTTCAAGACTGTGGGCACTAAACATGTACGTCAACTGGCCCAATACAAGCCTGGTTTAGTATTCATCAATGAATAGATTTTTTTTTAAATAACATTATTTTAAAGAATATCAAAATAATCTTTTTATTTTGAAATATTTAATATTTTATTTTTATTCTATTTAATAATCAGACCAGTGACAGGAATGTAATTAACTATAATCAGGAGCGGACCTAGGGCTGAAGAGGCTGTGGCATGTGCCCCACCCTAAATTATTTTTCTCCCATAACAATTAGTACTAAGCTATGTAAATATTCACTTAAATTCAACATTTGTGACCAGAAATTAGTCATGTGCCCCATACCAAAACTAATCTTGCGTCCGCCCCTGATTATAATATGAAAGTGTTATGTCTTTACCTGGAACACAATCTGTGGAATGATCAAAGAAAGCAGCGGCAATGCATAATAAGGTTTGCCAGATGGTAATAAGATATATCCTGCAACCAACTAGACATTTACCAATAATGATATCTACCTTTTATTTTGTGATTTGGCAGTTACTGTGTAACTCATCCAACTCGCAAAGGTACTTTCTCTCTATAGAGTAGCTTTGTAGCTCTATATTTGGAACAATAAAATCTAGAATGGAGTTGTAAATGACCATAAAATGAAAATCCACCAAACACCCACCTGAAACATTGATTTGTGTGTGTTTAACCGGAGGTGAGTATCTAGTGAAGTTTAAAGTTTATAGATCACAAATAAAGAAAACTCTTCTTTATTAAACTCTCTTAAGGAAACACTCAAAAACCTTAAGTTTCTAAATCTTAATCCCTCAAACTCTTGAAGGTATGCAACACTCTTGCAACTCTTTATATAGAGATCTTATTTCCTAAAACTCATAAAGGAAACTATCCTATTCCTAACTCAACTAGGATTAATGTAACTTTGGACCCAAGTTAACTTCATGTTTATCTCCAACATCTAGTTGATAAGATCAAGCAGAAATATTAAAAGTCACAGGTGAACAAAACTCTACATACCGCACGCAACAAAGAGCTGAGTGAGTAAGACCTATAGCATCGACGCATATCCATTTTGGACCCGGCCCGGTTACGTGGAGAATACTATTTTAGGGAATATATTTTACTTTCCATAGAAATGGTAACAGTACTTATAAACAAGAACGAGAGACTGAAAATATAAGCCACAAAACATTTTATTAAAAGCTCGACAAAATGTGTCGCTAACGTTTCATTGTTTATTTCAACGACAGCAATGAACATGCTTTGTTGCAATTCCTTTGTCGTTATCGCATGAAGACTGTTATGGAAGGTTGGAAAATAAGTTTGTAAAAGAATAGAAATAATAAGTTCAAAATAAATAAATAATAGAAAGAACATTACAAATATTTATCACTTTGATATTGAACAGTTCCAAATATCAGTAAATTGTGGATCGTTTTTCTTCTTCTTATTTTCAGTACGGAAAAATATTTTGTTTTTTGTTTTTTTTGCTTAACTGAAGTTAATTATGTTGCAATTGTATTATGCAATTTGTCCGACTACGGATGTAAACTACTCCCATGAACATGACAAAGTAAAATGATAACGCAACAACAATATTATAGATACTATACATATAAGTATATAACGTTACACCGAGACTTGTAAACTACAGGTATAAACTTGTTGTGTCACTTATCACAAATCTGATTCGGTTTTAAAAGTGCGTGTGTGTGTGAGATTTAAACTTTTAAACAAGATTTAACTAACTATATGTGTAAATGCCATCATTTAAAATGGTTCTAGCTGACTTTAAAATTGATTAAGAACTTAACTCGTATTTAGATACCATCAACGCAACCCAACTTTATTGCCAAGACAATGGGGAACACATTGAGAATAAATGTAGAAAATGTTATACGAGATGAGGGCATTTAAACCTTATTTTTGTAGCATACTTGAGTTTATATTCAGATGGCCCATCATGCTATGTTTTCTCTTTCGCTTATACCATAGACTTCGCGACAATTGAGGAAAAATCAAAACCCAACACAATTTTTTTACTGAAAATTTAAGAGAGTTTATTTCTTTTATTATTTAACACATTCATGTTTTAGAAAAAAATATTTTAAAATATACATTTTTCTGCCTTTTAAGTGATTTTTATTAAATAACAATTGTAAATTGTAACTTTTGGAAAAATTAATTGTATTTATTAACTTTTGATTAGTTAAATTATTTAAATTTTTTTTCTATTTTCACAATAAGATTTTCTACAGTATTCAAATACAGTGAATATTTACAAATAAATTTATTACTTATGTGTTTAAATAAAGAAAATATAATTTTGTCCATCATAGATTACTGGAGAGAAACCTTATGCTAACACTAATTTTTATTTTTTCATCATTTTTTCTATCTACTCAATTACCTTTTTCTAAAATTTACTCCATTTTAACTATTGTGGTTTATTCTAAAAGCTCCTTAGTATAACTCCAGAAACGACACTATTTTAATGTAAAATTACAATACTGCATTAAATATAGTGTACTATTATTCACTAATTATTAATAAAATATTAGTTAATTAAATATCAATAGCAAAATAAATGCATATAAAATATAAAAATAAATATATAAATCAGTATTATTTTTAATTATATTTTTAATATTATCAAATGTTAAAATAGTAAAATTATTTTAACAAATATTTAAGTATGATATATTTTGTGCAATAAAATTACATAATAAATTTTATTTACTATATTTTAAATAATAATAAATTTCTAACTTAATAATATAAATATTTAAAATACAGTTTTGGTGTAAAGTTTAGTGTTATGGTTGGATAATGAAATTTTTAATGCTAAATTTATTCTAAAATAATATGATTTATTTGATGACAAAAAATAGTATGATTTTAGTTTATAATAGTGTTATGGGTTGGAGATAATATTAATAAATTAGTGTCTAACAATATTTGGAGAATCTTTTTTGTCAACATTTATGGGGAATTTTAGTTGTTATATTTTATTGTTATCATATAAACTGTTGATTTAAGAAACAAGTAAAGACCGTCTATCAAAAAGAAAGAGAAAGCAAAGAGACCACATTATGATGTGAGTTATGATTTGAGTTTTACAAAGATAGAAAACATCAAAAGGAGAGAGAGACACCTCTCTCTACCTACTCATCTTCACCGTACGCTTCTTCGATCTATGCTCCTAATTATCTCTCTCTCTTTCTCTCTCAGCTATTAGCTCCATAGATTCCCACTGTTACGATTCTCTCCAAAGGCTAGAATGCGGAACCCTAGATTAGCTAGTTAGAACTCCCAAAAGATCTCTCTACTTTTTTGCTGTATCACTTCTTCTTTTGTATATAAGCTCAGACGAAAGCTCGAGACTTTGAGCTAACCCACACGAAAGCTCGAGACTTTGAGCTAACCCAGACGAAAAGCTTGAGACTTTGAGCTTTCCCCAACTCATGGGGAACTGTTGCAGATCTCCCGCCGCTGTGGCTAGAGAAGACGTCAAATCCAACTATTCCGGCAACGATCACCGCCGCAAAGACGCCTCCGGTGGGAAGAAACCCGCGCCGATTCGAGTCCTCAGCGACGTCCCCAAGGAGAACATCGAGGACCGTTACTTACTCGACAGAGAGCTCGGCCGCGGCGAGTTCGGCGTCACGTACCTCTGCATCGTGAGATCCACGCGCGACCTGCTCGCCTGCAAGTCCATCTCGAAGAGGAAGCTCAGGACTGATGTGGATGTCGAGGACGTGAAGAGGGAAGTGGCGATTATGCAGCATCTTCCCGAGAGCTCGAGCATTGTTACTTTGAAGGAGGCTTGTGAGGATGATAACGCTGTGCATTTGGTGATGGAGTTGTGTGAAGGTGGTGAGCTTTTTGATAGGATTGTAGCTAGAGGGCATTATACTGAGCGCGCTGCTGCGGGAGTCACGAAGACGATCATGGAGGTTGTGCAGTTATGTCATAAGCACGGTGTCATACATAGAGATTTGAAGCCGGAGAATTTCTTGTTTGCTAACAAGAAGGAGAACTCGCCGCTGAAAGCTATTGACTTTGGCTTGTCTATCTTCTTCAAGCCTGGTAATTGTCACTAGTCACTACTTTGAGTCTTGTTTCGTAAGTAGTTAGATTCTAAAACCAATTCCATGGGTCTTGGTTTTGCATTAGTTTCATAGTTATTAGAGCTTTGGTGTTTCCATGTGTGTCTGATGCTTTCTATTATACGGAGTTGGCTCTTGAATATGTCACAAGCTTGAACTGGTTATCATTCGTAGTACAGTGGGGTCATAGAGGAAGCTTCTTGTTTTTGCAGGCCGGATCAATGTTTCTTGATTGATACCTTAGATGCAACTTGTCCTTGATGCTATTATCTTATGAAGCTTACACATTTTCAGGTGAGAAGTTTTCAGAGATAGTTGGGAGTCCATATTACATGGCACCTGAGGTGCTAAAGCGTAGCTATGGACCCGAAATAGATATTTGGAGTGCTGGAGTCATTCTATATATTCTGCTCTGTGGAGTTCCTCCATTCTGGGCAGGTACCTTCCTTCCTCTCTTCTTTATTCTGCTCTTCCTATTTGCTTATTGATTCTTATAGTACTAGTAAGTTAGGTTTTTGTAGTTTCAGTCTATTTTTTTTCTTTCAACTGCAGAGTCGGAACAAGGAGTTGCTCAGGCTATTTTACGCGGGATAATTGATTTTAAGAGGGAACCGTGGCCAAACATTTCAGAGACTGCTAAGAGTCTTGTCAGACAAATGTTAGAGCCTGATCCAAAGCGCCGGCTGACTGCAAAGCAAGTGCTTGGTACATAGAATCCACCTTTGCCTCTGCTCTCTCTCTGCATCTGTTACTGTCTCCTTGCGCAATCACTTCATTGATCTTGAGTTATTGCTCATTTTTGTAGAGCACCCATGGATTCAAAACGCCAAGAAAGCTCCAAATGTCCCTCTTGGAGATGTTGTCAAGTCCAGATTAAAGCAATTCTCAGTGATGAACAGATTCAAGAGAAAAGCTTTGAGGGTTTGTTAATCTCAAGAAAAGCTTTTCACTGTTTGAGTATATTTGCATTAGTCAGCTTCTTAGACCAAACTTATCTCTATTTGCCTTATTCAAACTTAGGTTATTGCTGAATTTTTATCTTCTCAAGAAGTAGAAGACATCAAGGAGATGTTCAACAAGATGGATACTGACAAAGATGGTATTGTTACCATCGAGGAGTTGAAAGCTGGACTTCGTGATTTTGGTACACAGCTAGCTGAATCAGAAGTTCAGATGCTTATTGAAGCGGTGCACATACTTTTCCATTGTATCATCACCAATATGACATCTAACACAATATCTGAGTTCACTAAATTCAAATTTTGTGTAAAATAGGTGGATACTAAAGGGAAAGGAACACTAGACTATGGTGAATTTGTTGCAGTCTCTCTCCACCTGCAGAAGGTAGCAAACGATGAGCATCTCCGCAAAGCATTCTCCTACTTTGACAAGGATGGGAATGGGTACATTCTTCCCCAAGAGCTTTGTGAAGCCTTAAAGGAAGATGGAGGAGATGACTGTGTGGATGTCGCCAATGACATTTTCCAAGAAGTTGATACGGACAAGGTATGTGTTCAAATCTTCTATGCAATGGTGTGATCTCTTATTCAAAAGATCTTTCTTGTGCAAAGACTATTAGGAAACCAAAGTTTTGAGGGGAATGTGACATTGTGCAGACTAATAGAATAGAGCTATTGTTAGTGTTGGAGATGTTTTTCTTGTGGTTATGCCTGAGATGGATTAATGACATTAGGATGGGAGAATAAGCTACGAAGAGTTTGCGGCAATGATGAAAACAGGAACTGATTGGAGAAAGGCATCTCGTCATTACTCTAGAGGGAGGTTCAATAGCCTAAGCATCAAGCTAATGAAGGACGGATCTTTGAACCTAGGCAATGAATAGCAAACAAAGTGAGTAAGCTTCACCTAGATTTTGTTACAGTTTGTCTCTCACGTCACGTCACGTCACGTCACGTCCCTCCACGTCAAGTATTAAGCTAAGTGAAGACAAACAGCTTGGGACTCGGAATCAATCTTTTTTTTTTGTAAATCTTTCGTTTTTTAACTTTCTATTTTTGTTGATTTATGCTATCCGTTTCCTTTATTGGTTTTGTGGGATGAGTTGTGTTTGTTGTGGTAGAAAGGCCAAAGACATGAGATTCAAAGTTTGATGTGTAGAAGAAGAAAAAAACAACTGACCTTTCTGGTAACGATGTTGTAATATTCTCGTCTTAACCTCGTCAGTGTTATGAATCATTTCACAACTCTCTCATCTATATGCTGAACACTGGTCAGTCAAATTGCTCCAGGTATGTTTTGATGACATAAATTACTTAAAACCGATAATTAAAGTTTGGGATTATGAGTTTAAACTTGTTTTATAACCTAAGAGCGTTAAAGTTGGTTAAAACAAGCAAGACAAAATAAAATATTGAGTACATCATCTGAAGCATTTAATATATAGAGATCTCGTATATCAGGAGGCTTATTTCAAACTTAACACGAAAGCTACCTAGTACCTACTTTCGTTGTCTCACTCTTAGAGCATCAACATCAAGTGACTAACACCAGCAACCCACCTACATTATTGGCCTGCAAAGGAATCCAAACGATCAATCAACGTTTCACAAAACGATGCAATTCAAGATCTAGAATGACCCAACCAACTCCATTATGTCCATTTGAGTCTTTCTAAATTGGAGATGGATCACTTATCTTATGGGAGCAAAAGTAAGTACAAATGGCACTTGCTTTTTTTTAAAGAAATCTAGTGTATATTGGACTTATGAAAAAGTTCAAACTAATCTTTAAATTGAGTTGTAACTCATAGATGAACCATCTTTTCGGAATTCAAATGAAGTTCATATAGTTTTATATTTGTGTAGCCACATGAGTTTAATGTTGTAAAGTTGATTCGATCTTGGAATCACTCTTAAGTGCGCCTACCAGTATACCACTCAAAGAAGAAATAGAGAGTTACAAACTTACATTAAATCAACAACTTTATAAGATAATAGACTCGAGTGGGCACCATGAGAAGCAGATGCCAACACTAGACAACTCAGAGACACATGTGTCTCGTACGAATGGTACTGTACTATACTACTATGTTATTAAATATTCCGGAAAGCTCCACAATTCTCTATTCTTTTTGGAATTTCCCCCACCATCTTGTTTTGGCTCGTTGTGATTTACGTATGAGCAACAATCATTTGAAAGTGATATAAATCACACAATTAAAAAAGTCAAGAAATGATTTAAAGTTGTGTTACTATATGTACTTGCATATGAGATAAGCTTGAACGACTATTTCTGGATGATATTTACTAGATCTTGGCCGTTAGGTGAAAACTCCTAAGCAGATTAAACATAAACAGTTGATGGTGACCATCGTAGTATGAATGATGGCGGCCAGTACTTTACAACTACAAAAAAAATTGGAGTCACGTATGATTTAGACGTTGCAATTACTGGTTATTATAGGCCTCAATTTTGGTATCTCCGTTATGATAATGGATATTCTCTTTTTATTCCTTGTCCCTTGTCAAATCGCTAACTACTACTTAATTACTGTGATCTGTAAAAAGAACATTTCTTTGTCGTAAACATACAAGCTTATAAATATTATTGTTAATCAAACACATTACATTTATATATGCCTGAATGGCAGATAATATGCTAAACATACATCCCAATTCGATACAAAATAATTTAGACGAAAAATCTATTCATTTTAGTAAGGTTTCAAAGATATAAATCGACCAATGAATTTTCAATAAACATGCCAATGACATTAAAGTAAATATACTTTTTTCTAAATGTTGGCAATGTCATATACACATAAGAGCAATTCTCTTAAATAGCCCCTTTTAAGTTTTTGTCACAAAAATAGTCCTTAAAAAATAAAATGACCAAAATAGACTTCTTTTTTTTTGAAATTTTGATTTTTTTTTATTTTTTTTTTGAAATTTGAAACCCTAACCCCAAACCCACCCCTTTACTCTAAACCCTAAAGTTCAAATTAGTTAACCCTAGGGGTATAAATGCATATAAATAAATTTTTTAGCTTCTAAAAAAAAATTTTGGTCATTTTCTTCCTTAAAAGCTATTTTTGTGACAAACAAATTAAAAGAGTCTATCTAAGGGAATTTCTCTACACTACACATAATCATAGTAATTTAGTTACTTAAAAACAAACTTTACGAACTTTAAAATTAAAGAAAAAAATAACTTTATTATTGTTAGTACTTAGTATAACTGAATCTGACCAAATAGTCGCATCTCGCTTTGTTTTTGTTTTTTTCTGTTCCTAGAAGTGATGCTTCGAATAGACGAAGGCAAAGCGTTAAACTCGTACGACTTAAGTGATAACGAGTGATGCGACTACTAACCACACTTTGAGCTTATACAACTTTACAAGTTTCCATTGGAACACTTTTTAAGCACGCGTGCAGTGTACAACACATCCTTATATGTTTCTGGTCCTCTTATTAATAGATAAGCATACCATACCTAAAACATAACCCACTAAATCAATTTGCGTTACATCCAAGACCAAAGTTTTAGACTATCAAACCGAACCAAAATAACTCAAATCTTTTCAAGCATAATTAGCTATAAACATTTATAAGTTCATTACATAGACTTTAACTGATGACCATGAAATGAATAATAAGAACATAGGAAAAAAGAATGAAAAGGAACAAAATAAGAGGAATATTTGTTCTTTATGTTCCTTTCCAGATTTATTAAGGAATAATTTTGTTTTATAATTCCTTAAATTGAAAGGAATGAGAAGGAACATTGAGGAAAATATATTCCTTACAAATGGTGTCAAATTTAAAGAACGAGGAGAAATTAACTATTCCTACTCATTCATTTGGTCACCATTTAGAGCCATAGTCTTAGAACAACCATATGTAAATATTAGTCACAATCAAAATTCAAAGAAATCATGAACTTAATTATCTTAAGCTAAATAATGATGTAAATTCACAACAAATTGTGACTACCATTAATAATGAGTTAAGCTGGTTTAAGCACAAATTCTTATATAGCATACATCTGTTCTCTTAAAGTAACCCCTCAACATACATCCAAAATATCCATCTTAAGGAAAACATCTAATGGGCAAAGTAAGTAAGTTCACCTTGACAACATTTTCTAATTTCTCTATAGTAAATGGTCGTTTGTTTGAAAAGAATATGGAAGGTTATACAAATACAAATATATATATATGCCGATAACATGCTAACAATCAAAACGCAATCCCTTTAGCATGCTAACATGCTAACAATCAATACGTATACAGAAATAGAGCGGGATTATTATATAATGGCGAGTTAGAGTACCTCCATCGGAATTTTCAATGAATATTGTTATTAAAAAAGATATTAAAGAGAAAATGGGAGAACCATCTCTTAATCAAAAGACTATAAAAACATCTTAGACACTGTTAAAACGCATGCATATTATTATTTGGAAATATTAAAATTTAGTATATTAGAGATAATGATAAACTATTACTGAAAAACTCAAAAATAAAAAACTTGAGCAAAATCAAGGAAAGATTCTTTATACACGTTCCGAATCACATGTTCAAGCACAACGTAATACTATATTTGTCGATAGAGTAGATCCAAATATTAAAAATGATAAAGAATAGTTTGTTTCTTTTTCTGTAAGAAATGATAAAGAATACTTAAACGTTAAAATAGACAGCAGTCGATAAACCAGAAATGTCGTTCACAGGGATGTATTATATTTGAGTACATAAAAACGTACAATATAGATTTTTTTTTTTCGAATAATCAAGTGTCCTGACAGAAATCCAATCAACTAATTTTCTAAAAATTTATCCACCAACGCCAAAAAAATCTAGTTACACGAAATGAAAATTAGATAATCATATCTAACCACACAACTTTAGTATTGTGAAATTGATTCAAATCTATTTGGCTTAATTCACTAGAATTCACTATAGATTGTTCTACAAAAAAAAATCCTGAAATTTTCAAATTAGACATGTAATCATATCAATATAGAAATAACAAATAATTAAATTCAACTAACTTATAGGTTATATTAGTTGCACTCCAGTCATTTCCAATTTTAATGGTGATTTATAAATTATTATTATATTTATTTTTTAATATCAAAAATATAAATTAAAATTAAATGTAAATATTTAAATTAAATTTAAATGTAAATACTTAAATTAAAATTAAATTTAAATCATAAGTCATGCCACTATTATTAGTATATTATATCATTATTTTATTTCAAAATCAATAAATGACACATGACAAATCATTTTTTAAATAGTATCTAAAAAATAAGTGTGCATATATTTATTTCTGAAAGAAATGTTAAGAACAACTTTTTGACATCACGATTTACTTTAGTGTTTACGTAAAGTCTCTTTGTTCAATTTTTTTTTTTGAAAAGATCTAATACAATTAAATTGATGATTTTTTTCGTATTCGTGAGTATCTACATTACTTTTCCTAAATAAAACAATCGTACGCCATTTTGCTAGTTACCCTCATCTCACAGTTGACTCAAAACAAAATTCCCCAAAATAGCATATGATATTAGAACATCACATAAGTATTTTAACTAATTAATTGCAAATCTACCAAAATAAAATAAACCAAAAACTTACTTATAGAAACAGAGAAGAGGAAATTTCCGGGAAGTTGCGTAAGTGGACCCAACTTAAATCAAACCAACAAGACATAGAGAGTCGCCACCTATTTATTCAGAAACTGACACAACACAACACAGATGGCATGAGACTCAAACCGTATTAAGCTATGGGAAGTATCGCCGAGCCATGGGGAATCTCCGAGAGCGAAAACGCAAACTCGACACCAAAGGGTTTGAGCAGAG